>QKWP01000727.1:29807-62836 GCA_003550325.1 Gigaspora rosea | reverse complement strand
ATGATATATATCAATTATAGATATATATCGATTTTTATCCAATTTAATCGATATATAACGATATTATGATATATATCGATTATAGATATATATCGATTTTTATCCAATAATCGATATATAACGATATTTTAATCGATATATAACGATATTATATAATCGATATAAAACGATTAAGTGCTATATATCGATCAATATCTATGTATAAAATTTTCTGATGCTATCTTGCTAGTGCATTAATATTATGAGAATTAAGATGTCTTTGTAGAGTTGAAACTTTAGTCATTTTCGAGAAAGCAGTATTGCACCGTTTGCATACAGGTAATCTGGGATGGGTTTTTGTATTGGTGTTAAAATGAGGCCAAATTGTTGAGCGCTTTCTATATTTTCTTTTTGCCGCGTAATTACTTTAAGGCAAACTAGTACTAGTTTCTTAAGTAATCAGACTATGCGGATCTAAAAGATTATCTTTTTTAAGCAAATTATTGTCATTTGCGGAATCAGAAATGTTATAATTTTTATCGTTGTCTTCCATTTCATTTTTTTTCATTAGAAAAAAAAGGCAAGGTTTTATATTACTATCTTTATTACCATATTGAACTTTAATTAAAATAGGTACTTTTTTATTTCTTGATTTAGTTATTAATCACGACTAATACATCATCAATATCTAGGGGTTCTTACAGGATCTTATCATTATCTCTTACAATCAAGTATCATGACTCATCTTGAATTGGTTTATTGATATAATTTCTAAAAAAATGCGAGTTTTAGTTACCGAAATTGGATTTTATTTTTAAAAAAAAAACCAATGTCATGAGAATATGAGCAAATGGTATCAATCCAAATGTTTGAACAAGAATTCAAATTATTGGGTTATGTGCAAATTTTTGTTTAACAATAATAAAAGATTGCAAGTGCAATCCGGTTTTAATTCCATTTTGATTTTTATCCATTTTGTGTGGATTAATTAAATTGTAATATATTATTGGTTCAAAGAAATTTTAATCTTTCTAGTTGATGACAGGATCAACAAATTGAAAAGAAAACTAAGCAAAAAATCTACGATATGCAAGGGAAACCAGATACCAGTGAGAAAAACCGGTACAATCAGTATCTAATTAAGAAAGGCGCAATGGGAAGATGAGTAGATTTAATGAACTGCCTATTCAGGCCATTTCACAAAAAAATAACATAGAATTTTTTGCTATAGGTATAAAACGTAACGACGTTAAAGCGGACGGCAGCAGTTCTAGAAAGAGAACTAAATTCGCACCTGACCCACCCAATTCCACTGAATCCTGCTATTATTGGCTACAGCTAGCCTGCGTTAGAGAGGTGAGAAACCACTAGCTAATTTTAAGCAGCATCAATAGTTGTCTGCAAAATTCCTTGTCAACAGCTAGCCTGCTTTTGCAGGTGGGAAACCACTAGCTAATGCTATAAATCGCTAAATTGATCATACATCAAATGCGCTGAATGTATACTTATATCTCAATTAATAAAGTTTTGGTATCTAGCATTATTTTTGTAGTTAAAACCGGCTACTATTAAAACAATTTTTGGTTTTTTTTATACTTTTATTTTAAATTTATACTTTAATTGTTTAATTTAGCATCAAGGTCATATAGAGAACCAATTTTAGTAAGTTGGCTTTAGTAAAAAATTGTGTAACTCAAGCATTGTTCATACAGTAAAAAAATTAATGCCATTTTATTTATTATTTTAATATGCTTTATACTATATAAAAAAACTCCACTTTTTGCAATTACAATGTTATTCAATTTCTATTTTTGCTATAATTATTTGGCAGTAATGCGAAATGAAGTCTATTTTACAACAATGGATATTAGCGTAATGGGTTTTTTATAATGAAGATCTCTAGAATCAAGTTCATTTTTACATACCAAGTGCCGGATAATTTTTTATACTTATTAATAAAAATAAATGCGCAGATATATCTATTGATTATATAATCATGTTTGTTTATACAGACTGATCTAATTGGACCGGTCTCAATTCTTGGACCAAGGACTACTAGGACTGGTTCAAAAAACCAGTTTGGACCATAGTCCTTGCTGGACTGTAACATCCCTACACATCATTTGGTTCAATTTCTAATGATTTATTTAAATCCACAAATGATTTTTCATATCTACTTATTCTGAATAAATTGCACTACGACCTTTTAATACAAATACATCATTTAGTTTAATTTTTAGTAAGGGAGCTTCCAGAAATCAGCTGATTTCTGGGTGGGTGGGTGGATCAGCTGAAGTATCAGGTGTAATTCCGGCCAAAATTTCATAATTCTGGCCAAAGTTGCAAAATTATTTTTGACCAAAATTATAGATTTATTAATAATATTTAATAATTAATTACTTATGATCTACTAGACCAAATTTGATGATTCAACTACTAAAATGATCCTCTCAATGAGAAGATTCTAGCGAGCCCAAAATTATTAAAATCCAATTACAGGATCCTGTGATCAGAATAGATTTGTGTTACTATAAAAGTTCTATAATTTATTACCTATTTATAGTAACACAAATTTATTTCGATCTTAGGATCCTGTGATTGAATTTTAATGATTTTGGGCTTATTAGAATTCTCACATTAAGAGGATTATTTTGGTAGTAAAATCATCGAAATCAGGTTAGTAGAACAAAAGTTATTTAACAATTAATTTTAAATTTTAATTGTTAATAACTTCTGATCTACTGGACCGATTTCGATGATTTTACTACCAAAATGATCCTTTTAATAAAAGGATTCTAACAAGTCCAAAATCATTAGAATTCAATCACAGGATCCTAAGATCGAAATAAATTTGTGTTATCATACTATAAATAGATCATAATTATTTAATAAATTATAGAACTTTTATATAGTGCAAACAATCTAGTCCCGACAAATAAAATTGATGACATTCAAATAGCTAATCCTTTTTCAAAAAAATAGTAATCAAAAAATACTATCTTAAAATGTTAAATCAAAACAAGCTAAACACTTCCATGTTTTCTAATTTTTTTAAATCTATTTATAAAAAAGTTATAGCAGATTGAAGTTATAGTATTTTTATAATTAAATATGAAATTTGGCAGCCCTATATATATTATAAAAACAAGCAATTTGGCCGCCCTATGTATACTAAATTTGGCCACCCTATATATACTAAATTTGGCCACCTTATATACTAAATTTGGCTGCTCTATATATATAAAATTTGACTGCTCTATATATACTAAATTTGGCCACCATATGTCTACTAATTTGGCTATTAAATTTGGTCGCCCTATATATCACTATAGTATAAATGTGGCATGCATACATATAAAAATATTTTACTAAGTTAATAATATATGTCCACTAATCGAAAATTGTAAAGCTCGTCGAAACGCATCTAACAATAGTTAGATCATCCAAATCGGCCCAGTGGATAGAAGATATCATCAAAAAACGATTGGATGACTATATAAAATCTCTATGTAAATTAATGATACCTGACAAATGATGAAAAATACGTTATTGACGAATGACAAAGCTATTCGTCAGGTAATTTCTGATTGATGAATTGACAATTAACGAAACCTCTGACAATTAACAAAACCTATTATAAATTGACGAAACCTATGACAAAATAATGAAACCTATGACGAAATGATAAAACCTATGACGAATTGACGAAACCTATGACGAATTGACGAAACCTATGACGAATTGACGAAATCAATGAAGAAACCTGAAGAGTTATATCCATACAAAATAGAGTTAATTACCACGTTTGTAAAAAGTTAAGAAGTGTTTTAATAATTATAACGATAAATGCTAAAAAACGATGTTTTAAGCAATAATGCATAATTAATAACAGCGATAGAGAATCAATATAGGTTGCTAAGATAACCAATGCATTATTATTATCGTGATTTTACTTATTTACAAAGAAAGAGATACAAAAATACTTGAAAACCAATCTTTAGATTGACCTTGGTGCACTAATTAAAAATGACAGAAACGAAATTTTACAAATAATAAGCGCCAATATATTATTGTAGTCTCCAACACTAATACTTTTGTCATAAACTTTTATCTTTACATGCTTTGTTTATTTACAAAATTGAATTTCTTTTTTACATGTTTGGAATCTATGTCGGGTTGATCCGGAATTGACGAAATAAACGCGTGCACAAATTTTGAATATTCCAGATCAACCCGATTACCAGTATTCTTGACCAGTATTCCAAATCAACTTGACATATATTTGAACATGCGAAAGAAGAAAAAAGAAAAAAGCCAATGAAACTTTATAATGAAATATCTTTTTTTTGAAACAATTTAAGTTTAGTGTATCTAAAAATCATAATATAGAAGCTTGTTGTTTAATTATTGGCTGAATTGGTTGCCAATGTTTCATCAATTATTAGAGGCTTCGTCAAGGTTTCGTCAATACATCATAGGTTTCGTCAATTTGTCATAGGTTTCGTCAATTTGTCATAGGTTTCATTAATTCGTCATAGGTTTCGTCAATTCATTATAGGTTTCATCAATCATTGGGGGTTTCATTAATCATCAAGGTTTCATTATGACAAAACCATGACGACGTTATTCATCATCGCAAAAACAATTTTGTTAGGCATCATTAATATAAATTACATAGAGACTTTATATAGTCATCCAATCATTTTTCAACGATATCTTGCCATCCACTGGGCTGATTTGGATGATCTAACCACTATTAGATGCGTCTCGACAAGCTCTACAACTTTCAATTAGTGGCCATATATCGTTAACTTAGTAAAAATATTTTTATATGTATGCATGCCACATTCACACTATAGTGATTTTCACATGTGATTTGCATCATGTTACACTACAGACAATCTCTGATGACTATCAATTAAAGTAATTTGGTAAATGAGCATGTGCCAATTTGGCTGTATATAATGAAAATATCAAATTTGGCCTGTATATAATGAAAATATCAAATTTGGCTGCATATAATGAAAATATCAAATTTGGCCACATAATGAAAATATCAAATTTGGCTGCATTATGTAAATTTCAGATTTGGCCGCTAGAAAATTCCATTTGTTGGGACTAGGTTTTTCAAACTATAGTAACACAAATCTATTCTGATCACAGGATCCTGTGATTGGATTTTAACAATTTTGGGCTCACTAGAATATTCTCGTTGAGAGGATCATTTTGATAGTTGAATCATCAAATTTGGTTTAGTAGATCAAAAGTTATTTACTATTAAATGTTATATTTAACTTTTTAATAATCGTAAAATCTGATTGGCTAATTGGGGCATCAGGTGTGGGTGGGTGGGGGTAGGCTCATAGTAAACAAAAATCAGCTGATTTCTGGAAGTTCCCTAATTTATTTAAATCAGCAAAAAATAGTTCATCGTACCTGTTCATCATGCGATAAGTAACTCTTAATACCACGCATCATTTGGTTCAATTTCTAATGATTTATTTAAATTCGCAAGTGATTCTTCATACTGCTTATGAAATAAATTGCTCCACGAGATTTTGCATCATTTTAGTTCAATTTCTAATGATTTATTTTAAATCTGTAGATGAGCCCCTTGTTAGTATGATTTGTACCTGGGATTAATCAAGTGTGTGTGTCATAGACCTAATTGTAAAAGACCCGGTATATATATTTTTTAACTTTCGTAAAGGTTTAATCCTATTGAATGATTGGTCAGTCTTAATATACCATTACATAAACTCCCTACCTCCACCTGACAAAGTACCCACCGGGTACTAAGATTTTGCCCCTAGGAATGTAAGAGACCCGGGGTACTATTTGCCGCAAATCACGGTAGTATATGGGGTCTGATATCTTGGGGGGTCTTGTATAAGGCAGTTTACGAAATTAAAATCGGAATTGGGAAAGTTGATTGGTCTTTAGGATGCCAAGAGTAAATGAGTGCAGATTTAAGTTTAATTAGGTTCGGATTTTTACCTAATTTAGATTCGGGGATCGTTATTTCGCGAATACTGGAATAGGGGATAATTTTAAATGGTAACGATTTTTTAGAAAAAAAAAAAAACAATTAAAGAGCTTAAAGTTGTTCATTAAATTTATTCGACTTAAAATTTAAAGTGCATTAAAAATATAATTATCGATATACTATAAATTTTATTATTAAATAATTGAATATATGTAACATATTTTTTATATTTTCTAGTAAAATAAAATGTTCATTCAAAGGATTGTTGAACACTTTAGCATTACAGATTATTTACTCTTTTTAATTCTATTCTTCGCGACTTATATCTTTAACTTTTATTATAAACATTTCACTCGTCCTAATCCTCTCCCTGGACCATTACCTTTACCATTAATTGGAAATCTTCATAACTTTGCCGATGTAAAAATATTTTATGAACAATGTCAACGGAAATATGGTGATATGTGTGAAATATTGATTGGTGGATGTAGATATATCATTGTCTCACGACCAGAATATATTGAAAAAATTTTATCTCCCACGACATTTTTAATGAAGCTTACATATTTACAAAGTTTAGATGAATTTGGCGTTTTAAACCGTGGGCTCGCTTTTAATGAAGACTTTAAGAGTTGGAGTTATAATAGACGATTCTTTACTCAGGCATTATTAGCACCTAAATTTATGAGTATGACTATAATGTCTTCAAATAAATTATTTGAAGAATTGAGTGAATATTGGCAATCAATCGGAAAACAAAATAGTAACGATAAATGGACAATAGAGATTGATTTTTCTGAATGGTTTCATGCATTTATGAATGATTTTAGTTCAATATTAATCACTGGTGAACGCACATATTCAATCGCTTCTTACTATAACACACAAAGCACCATTAAATCTAAACATCCTAATTCGTTAATCGAAAATAGTGATAAATTCGTCAAAAAAATCGTACAACTTGCTGAAGATCTCTTATTCTTTGTATATGTTAATCCATTATTAAGACGTTACATTCCGATGCTTAGAAATAAATCAAAATCTATGTTAGAAAATCGTGATTGTGTATTTGAAATGTTGGATATGATGATTAAGAAGAGAAGAAAAGAGATTGAAGAAATGCCAGTGGGTACAGAATTGAAGACTGATATGCTAACTTCTTTAATCATTGCGAATACTACAAGGGATATTGCTAATGTAAAAACAATAGATGATGAAATGTTTAGACCTATGAATGATGATGAAATCAGAGGCAATTTATTAGACGCTTTCTTAGGTGGAACTGATACAGTGAGTCTTACTTTTTACTTTATATTTAATGAATTTATTTATACAATTTATTTATTTATTAAATATTTATTTTCGACATTTCAGACCGCAAACTTATTTTGCTTCATAGTCTATTATCTGTGTAAAAATCCACATATAAAACAAAAAATGCTTTCAGAAATTGATTCTATCTTTCCTAAAACTTCCAAGTTTTATGTATCGCAAGATGATATCCCGAAATTAAAATATTGTAAAGCTATAATTAAAGAAACTTCTCGTATAATGCCGGTGGTAATTCTTACACCTCGTCACATTACTGAAGAATGCGAAGTTGCTGGATATAAATGGCCTTCTGGTACACAGTTTTATTTAAATTTTATAGGGGCACACAATCACCCAGATTTTTGGCATAATCCTGAAGTTTTTAATCCGGATAGATTTTATAATGAGGATGATGACGATGATGATAAAGACAATAAAAGATTAGGAACTAAACATTTAATGATGTTTGGTGGAAATCTACGACTTTGCCCCGGAAGAAAACTGGCAATGACTGAGTTACTTTTATTAATGGCATCATTATATAGAAATTATAATATTGAAGTAGTGAATGTTCATGAGCCATTAAAACTTGTTATGGGAATTACTGCTAATTGTCAAGAATTGAAAGTTAAAATTAGTCCACGAATTTGATTTATAGTTCAAATTTTAATGTACAACATTTTAATTGTCAAATATTTTAAAATTGTAAAAACTTTTATTTATTATATAATTGCTTATTTAAATAATTTTTAATGGTATATATAAATTATTATATAGAATATTACTATTTGTACACTGTGTTTGTGCACGGATGTTACTGTGATTATGAAAACGCCTTTTTGGCCTTTAATTAAAAAAATTCTTTGCAAATTTTGGCCTATACCTCGACCCAACACTTTCGTTTGTAAAAAATTGGGTTGATTAACATGTTACACAAAACTGTGATCTAATAAATTAGCATCTATGTGTATATAATACTAATAAATTTTTTTCTATTATTTTTTAATAATTTTCATCAAACTACAAAAGTTTTCTAAATTATCATGGTATACTTTATTTACGAAATATCATATTATATTAATTTTAGAATAATTTAATTTTAAATAAAGTATCGGATCGGAAAGAACAATCTCCAAAATTTTAGAAAACTGGAGAGATTATCCACCATCTTAGGAAACTTACATCTCAAATGGTTCGGGTTGAAAATCGTTTATGATAATTATTATTAAAACCATTGAAAAAAAAGACCATGTTATATAATTTAACAATTTTGCATGTAACTGATCGAAAAATACGATTAATAGACAGTTTAGAATCTCAGAAATTTCACTCGTCGTAATCACAGAAAATCTCATGGGGTCACATATTTTGTTGATGATAGTAAATACATCTAATTTTAATTAACCCAAGTAAAATTTTCCCAGTGTGTTATGACACTGTTATGACTAGTTGTGAAGATAATGGGTAACATATGCACACTTCAGCCCTATGAAGAAAATTTTTCGGAAAAACATGGAAGCTGAACACGGAAACATACGTAAAAATATGTAAAAAATACGTAAAATGTACACTTTCCGTGTTTTTGGACAGGAAAACACACCGTATTTTCCGTGTTTTCTAAAACACGGAATGTCCTTTTCCGTGTTTCAAAATATAGTGTATTTTCCTGTCCAAAAACACGGAAAGTGTACATTTTACATATTTTTTTACATATTTTTACGTATGTTTCCGTGTTCAGCTTCCATGTTTTTCCAAAAATTTTTTTTCATAGGGCAGTTGTGACATTGAGTCATATGAATTGACGTCTTTTTTATAATTATAGTATAGTGTAATTGTTAGGATATTCAATGACAATGCCTATAAGTTTTAGCATTTACCATGAGATCATTAGAGTAGGATAAATTCAGATACGCAAAAAAGGAGAAATTACATGTTTTAATTATAATAAAAATATGAATATATGTACTCATTAAATAAGCCCGAAATTATTATATACACTTCCAGGCATTGCAATAAAATAACGAAGTTACCAGCAGTTTTTAAAAACAATTTTTCGTTATACCTAATATTGCAATTTGATTAGCTGTATAGAGTTTTTTGGAACTTTTTTGGGATATAGTAATTGTAGTCCTTTAGACTTTTCGCCAAGCTAAACATGTACTGTAGTGTTGGCACTGGAAGAAAATCAATAGTGTCACTGGAACTTAAAATTCCAGTGACACTATTGATTTTCTTCCAGTGACCTTGTGTGTACTGTACGTATATGGATCGCGATACCAGGAACGGAGTGAAACGAAGTGTATGGCTTAGTCGAGAAAGAAATGGTGTACGTTCCCAAAATCTAATTTCCGATTGGTCAACGTGATCTAAATTGCCCATTCTTCACAACTAATACAAGATGTCACTGCTTACTGTATATTTGCTTTGATCGCTAGAAAATACTTAACGCTAGATAATATTGAATATATATTGTTTGAAAAAAAAAATTGAATATACTTTATTTTATTATTTGCACTGGATGGTTCGAAACAGCAAACCTTAACAAACCTTGTATATTATTTTAGCCTCCAGCACACTTTTAGATGCGTTAATTTAACGTAAATAGGAAATTTTTTAGAGTTGATTTATACTGTATCACGAAACGCACATTGACATTTTTGACAAAATATATTTATTAGGATTGCAAATTTCAAGATGTTCGCAAACATTATTTTATAGCTATACAATAATTAAATATTGTCACGGTTGAAGCTGAAGCTGGAAATTAGGGACCTTTGATTTAAAAATATAAGCCCTACCTACCAAAATCCACTTATACTCTTTTATTATTAAACCTAACCCTAAACCTAACCTAACCCTATAAAAAACCCCCTAACAAAAGGCCCAAAAAATTTTTGAAAATTTCGCAACAAATATTTTGTCAATTAATCTAAAAAAAAACTGTTCGATACTTCGTATCGAGGCAGTTTTTGTCTCGAATCAGTTCAGATCAAGCATGTGACATGCCGATCCAGTTATATTGTTTGATCGTTTATAAAATCGAATAATTATGAGGTTATGAGGTAATGTTGTAAGTGATGAGGTAATGGGAAAATTAGAGTATAATTAGGTAAGTATGAGGTAATTTGTGCAAAGTATATATTGATAACGGCAGGGTATTAGGGTGAGACATCAACTAAGTAATAAAAACTATGTTAGCAACATTGATCAATTTATTAAGATCAGATTTATTAGCGAAATTAATAGTAATAAATTGAATATTATTTTTATATCAAAAAATTTACAAATTTCTAAAAGATTCAGACGAAAACTGCACTTATTTTTCGAATTTTTTTTGAACGAAGAGCATTCATTAGAATTATCTCGAAGGTTTAATGATGAATTTTTGTGAAAGCTTTAAGTAAATATTAAGGTTTCGAGATATTTTTTTTTTTACTCTAAATCAATAAAATTAAGAAGACATTCTATTAGATTCTATAAGACGAATGTCCAAACTTATACGTTG
Organism: Gigaspora rosea; assembly: GCA_003550325.1. Classification (NCBI taxonomy): domain Eukaryota; kingdom Fungi; phylum Glomeromycota; class Glomeromycetes; order Diversisporales; family Gigasporaceae; genus Gigaspora; species Gigaspora rosea. Next base: position 52,055 of record QKWP01000727.1, on the reverse strand, counting down.
ACACAAAATTATCAACATTGTTTTATTCTCTAAAAGTTTCAAGGTAATTTGATGCCTTGACGAGAAGTAGAATCGGTTTGAAATTTTTTTTTTTGTATTAGTAAAAAATTTATCGCTGTTTGTGTAACATAAAAATCTGTGATATGTAAAATTTCATAGTTTGCTAACATAGTATTGATTACTTAGTTGATGTCTCACCCTAACAGGGTATGTAGGAAAAGTAACCTTGTTTCTTCTGCGAACCCGAATTTCATTATGGTTATATCGACCCCCCCATCCTAGCAATGCTCAGTGGTAGGGCCGAGGCATGAGTTTATAGCCTGTCGCTATATACAGATGACTAGTGACTTGAACCGGGTAACAAAATCGTCAATCGGTTAACCGACCCGACATAACCAAGCATAATCGGTTAACCGAGATTATTTCGGTTGGCCCAGGTCAACCGAATTATCCGAGTTACAGCTGTTCTCATAAATTCTGGGACAACTGATAAAAATTTGGCCGAAATTAATTCGGCCGAATTCGATAAGTTATTGATTTCGGTATGATCAGTATAATAAAATAATTAACAAAAGCTATTTTTGTATCATAATGATCATTTTACGATATCATAACAATGTCAACAATTTTAAATTTAGTTCGAATGTTTGTCCAACATGTTTGGTGTGCTTAGGTTTGTACGAAAATTTATGGAAAAACTGTTCATGTCAACCAATAAACCTTAACAAGAAATGTAAAAAAGGAATCGAATATAAACTAGACTTTTATAACAAATATATTACTCGAACAGGTCTCGCTATTAAAAAAGTTAAATATGATCATGAATTTGTCGACTGGTTTGAATAGGAATTGAAGTTTTATACAATTTTTTAAACCTAATTTTTCTTCGACAAGAACGAAAAATAATTAGAAATGAATAAATGCCTTCGTTGAACGAACATGGATCTTGTCAAAGAATAGGAATTGAAAATTTACACAATTTTTTAAAACCAATATTTCGTCGAAAAATAATTAGAAATGAACTAAGGCTTCGTTTGAATGAAAATGGATCTTGCCAAAGAATAGGAATTGAAATTTTACATAATTTTTTAAAAACAAAATTTCGTCGAAAAATTATTAGAAATGAATAAAGGCTTCGTTTGAATGAAAATGGATCTTGCCAAAGAATAGGAATTGAAATTTTACACAAGTTTTTAAAATGAATTTTCGCCGAAAAATAATTAAAAATGAATAAAGGCTTCGTTTGAGCGAAAATGGATTTTGCCAAAGAATAGGAATTGAATTTTACACAATTTTTAAAAATGAATTTTCGCCGAAAAATAATTAGAAATGAGTAAGGCTTCGTTTGAGCGAAAATGGATCGTGTCAAAGAATAGGAATTAAAAGTTTACGACTTACAAGTGCGACAAGTATGCATGTCGATATTTAGTCTTATTGCTGTATTGTAATATATATTAATCACTTGATCTTATTAAATTACGTTTTCCCGAAATCAATAACTTATCGAATTCGGACGAACTAACTTCGGCCAAATGTTTATCAGTTGTCCCAGAATTTATGAGAATAGCTGTAACTGGCTAAACCGTGTAGTGATTTGAGCCGAGATCGTTAATCGGTTAGATTATTTCACGTTTTACTTTCGGGAATTATCGGACCTTTTCTCGAAATTTTTCATTTTCTTTTTGGAACTTTTCGGAACCTTTGCTCATTCCTTTCATTTTGTCAACCGATTATGTTGTACAGGTCAACCGATTATCGATTCTCAACCGATTAAGCATTTGATCAACCGGTTACCCGAAATTTATTCAGTTCGGGTCGGTTAACCGATTATAGTCCAACCGGTTCAAATCACTACAGATGACACAGTCTGCTTTGCATGGCCTATCGGGACGACAGTCAAGTGAAGCAAAAGTAAATTAGTATAAAAGGACTGTACGATGCTAGAAGACTGCATAAGCTGCTCGAGAAGCAGGAGAAAGACCCGTATGTGTTTTCATCGTAAACTGCACCAGATATGAGAGACAAAACTAATAGCCCATGCGGAAAAATTAAAAGATCTTTGTCTATTAGCTTGGTGCTGACACTAAAAACCAAAATATTAACAATTTTTGTAAAGTGTTTCCGAAAAAAATTTCCAAATAATGTATATTGTGAATTATAATATTAGTAATTATTTTAAATAAATCCGATGGACTGGACTATCCATGGAGCATTGGGTGGGCTGTAAATCAAAATTATATGTGGTATCATCGAAGACTTTTTTTATGCTATCATATATGTGATCGTGATAGTTTATATATTGTTACTATTATTAACTTATATGTGAAAACTATTATTAAAGAACTTTTTTAGATGTATAGGACGAATTTTATTACTTTTTCAAATTTTTTAACATGAAATTAATCAAACATATTTCTAACAAAGTTACTTTAAAAGATTTCGTATATTAAAATAAAAATTTTGCGGCCATCAAAAATTTTCTTTTTTCTTTTTTCTTCTTTCTCTTCGCCTTTACTAAATTTTTATTCGAATTTTAAATATTAACATAGAAGTGTGGCATAAAATATTTTAATGTAATCTTGTTATAAATAAGTTTAAAAATTGATATAACTTATGGCAAAACATTCGAAAAAAATAATGTAATTCGTTCTCCATACCTAATAATGGTCGAATCATTCTTTAATATTTAATTATTATATAAAAGTGATAAACATAAAATACAAAATACCGGTACTATCCTGATCACTATATTGCAAAAAAAAAAAGTTTACTGTACTGGCAATTTTACTAGTAGACCTACGTACGTACGCCGATGGATTGGTCCCGCATGACCATGGAAAACTGAGTCCAGATTCCATAGTTAATCTGATTGGCCAACATATAGATGCATCATCGTTTTCCTTGGATTCATGGATTGTCATGGACTGGGCTTGGGTCTATCCAATAAATAATAGCTGGAATCTGAACTTCGAGATGCCCGACCCATGTGGAACCCACCAAATTAAAGTGAATAAAAGTTTATTTATTAACAGTTAATAATTGAACAAAGCCAAAAGGATTAACAAAATTGTAAATTACATGTTTCTTAGATATTAGGGTTCTGCAGGCCGGGCAACTGCCCATGCCTAAAATTTTTGTGCCTGTGCCTTGCTTATGCTTTTTATTAGGCATGGACATAGGTACAGACAAAAATTCGGCATTAATACAGGCATGGGCACAGATACAAAAATTTGGCCAAGAACTTTTATAAGTATGGATATAAAATGCCAGGCATAATTAGTGTTGGCGGTAGAATTACTGAATTACGGCATTACGGCATTCTACCATATCAGATATGGTAGAATTAATTACGGCACAGAACCCAATTGCCGTAAATATTATGTGCCGCAATGCCGTAATGCCGCAATGCCGTAATGCCGTAATGCCGCAATGTCGTAATTCCGTAATGCCGTAATTCGTAATATCATAATACTATAGAAAGACATTTGCTTTGTAATAATGCGATACCGTAATACTATAGCATTATAAATAATTATAATAATATAGCTATGTAACACAATCATGCCAAACCAGGAATAGGTGAATATTAGGCACCAAAACCATGGAATAAACTAGGAATTAGAACATCCAAAAACAAATCTTTTTATTTTAGGATAATCTGAAAACTAACTTTACTCCCAGCTATAAGAAATAACCTTGACCAAACAGTAAAAAAAACTTAAGATCTTTCACTACGTGCTTTATCAGTGATTATCTATTCACAAAACCAGTAAATTTACTACCGTATCCGTTATCTTAAATCTAAAGATTAAACTTTAAACAATAAACACTAGAGGAATGTTATCCTATGTTATTTATGTTATTGCAGCATTACAGTTTTTAACACATTACTGGAATAGCATTATAATATTTAGCTACAACAGTATTATGGTATTTCAATATAACGGCATTACGGCATCACGGCATTGCGGCATTGCGGCATTACGGCATTATGGCATTACGGCATTGCGGCATTGCGGCATTACGGCACAAAGTAATTACGGCAAATAATACGGCACATGCCGTAACCGTATTAATTTGCCAAATTAATTCCACCGCCAACACTAGGCATAATTTGGCGCTTTAGTGCCTGCTACATTTGTGTCTGTGCCTTTATAGTATCTGCCCAAGCCCATAATATGTCTGGCATTTTTGTTCTCATAGGTACAGGCATAGCATGTGGCACTAGTGCCGTCATGATGCCCAATATGCCTGGCATTGACGTTTGCAGGACTCTATTATATTAACTCACAAGTGCGTTATTTTTGGTGACCAAATTCGACAAAACAAAAAAAAAAAAATTTACACTCTCAAAATAACGCACCGATATATATCCTAAAATAATGCATACTTACACAAGACAGTTGAGTCAAAGTTAGGACATGAATAAAAAACGAAAATAACTAATATTTACCAATGCTGCCTGCCTACTTTAGTCAAGTATTTATGATATTGTTGATATAGCTTTATAATTAAATAAAAGTTGGACGTAACGGATCACAACGATATTTAATATCGATATGGAATAATTCTTAGCTCTAAGATAGAATGTAGAGTTTCTCAATAATTTCGTCAAATTCGGACATTATACATCTGTCATACATATCTAACGATTGCAAAACACTTAAAGAAGATTACTTTCTTGATGTATAATGTCCGAATATAACATTATTATTAAAATACAGTAAATTACTATATTTAAATTGAATAGGGTTCAATGTTCGGATGTGGATCTTAATTTTTTAAGGCACCTAATTTCTCCCTATTCCTATATTCGATTTTCAATCAATAATCATAAAAGTTTAACAAACTCAAACTTTGGTTGGACAAACCAAAAAAGGGGTTTGATATAAAAACTAAAAAATAAGCATATTTGATTACATTTATTTTAATGGAAATTTTAGTTAGGCCAGACCACACCCTCTACCCTATTTTTTCAATCACAGATTAGCGGAAATAGCAATAAAATCTTTATCCGGTAATCTGGAATTAAAAAAAAGTAGGGTAGACTTATTTTATGTATTTTAACTACGTGTGTACAAAACGTGTACGTACCAAACAATAAATATTTTGATATTGCTATGTTACACAATAATAAATTCATTAATACAGTATTAAAAAAAAAACATCGTAACTACTGTAGAACTTATTCGAATTCGTCTATGTAAAAGAATGATTTTTTCCGTTAATAAAATTCCTTCCATTGGAAGAGTGAAATTGCATTAGGGAGCATTAGGAGGTTAAATGTTGTATATAGATTTGTGACAATATAAGCAGGGTTGTCACGTTTACTATGTTTGTTCTATTGGCTTATAATTCTATTCATTGTTTTTTTTCTAATAGTATTAAACTTTATTAATTAAATATAAAAAAATATATTAAATTTATTATTTTACTAATGCTCTAACAATATAGATTTAAATAATTACAAATTACTAATAATAATATTTTTTTTTTTTTATATAAAGACAAAAAATTGAGCTTTTGTTCTATTGTTCTATTTGCCAACATTGAAATATAAGCAAAACAAATATAAGAGCATTGGTATTAAGTCATAAAGAGGCCAAGAGTTATAAACCTGATATAACTTATAATACGTATAATGCTCTAGCTTTTTGGATATACTGTATGTAATAGCATGCATCCGTGTTCATGTGTCAGGTTATTGATTTAATTATGCACTTCTCTTTTCGTACACAAATTACAACGATAAAGTTCTCTTGGCGCATACGCGCATAGAACCTTAATTTTTGTCACTACTGGTTGAGGATATACATATATGAGTCAATTTTGATAGTTGACATTCATAGGAATTCATTTATTCATAGTTGTTTTAAATATGAATGTGGTCATAAGAGATTGGCTTTATTATCGAGAATGCATTTGTCATATATATATTCCACTTCATAGTAATGCTAATTCCTAATCTCTCTATGATCTTCTATACGTATATAGTGGAACGAGAAATTTTCATAGACGAGCGAATCGAAAAATCTTAACATTAATTAAATTATCTATATGTTTTTGTACATATTGTCCATGAAATTATTGTTTTAAACTATTGTTACAGAAGTAGATTACAAGAATCAGAACGCTTATTGAATAATAAAATATGGACATAAAGTACGTACGTACATTCATATGTCAAAAATCATGAAATTAACACAAAAAATTAGAATTTCAATATAAACTCTTATTAACATTTCATTTTTACATTTCATTTTTACAGTTAGAAGTGCATGTTTATAGATATTGGGTGTGCGATATCAAATCAATGGTCAACAAACTTATCAATTTTTTAGAGCCTAAACAATTTCCGAAATTCAAATAGACAAATATGCACCTATTACTTTTGAACCAGTGCGTCTATGCATATAAAATATATAATTTTTTTATGCTCTTATAAGGTTAGAGCCATTTTTTTTATTCCCTTGATATGCTCTTATAAGGTTGGAGCCATTTTTTTTATTCTTCTTGATATGCTCTTATAAGGTTAGAGCCATTTTTTTTAATTTTACATATTTTAAAGCGAAATTAGCTACAAAAAAATACAGTTGGTGTTCATAAAAATGAAAAGATGGTTCTGTAGTGTTATAGAGCATGCTAAGAGGAATCAAAGAATCATATTTTATTCGCGTTAGACGCACTGGTTCAAAAGTAGTCGAAATCCAAAGTTCGCATATATTTCTATTGAATTTCGGAAAATTTATAGGCTCTATTTATACTATATTTGGTGATTCATTTGATATCTAGCACCCCACTATGATAAGGAATAAATTACCTTATATGTGAAGGTATGTAGATACAAATTTATAACAATGTAAAATACAGAACTTGCAAAACTATGTACAATATGTACAATGAATCATATGGTTAAAAAAGGTAGCACTAATTTTTAATTAGCAAATTGTCGGCTTGTGACCACAGATTTTTATTTGTATTTTAGGGCCAAATTGACAAAAAAAGGTTAAATATCTTAAAAATGTTTAGTTTTTAGTACGTAGTACTGGATTTATGTATATTCATATATATTTGTGCGTAAGTAAAATTGTATGCAACTTTCACAGCCGTTTACCTATTTCATTCGAAGCTGTCGTAAAAAAAAGTTATGAAAATATAATATATATGTGAATGATTGACTAGGTTTAAACTTATGTCAATTATGGTTCCTATGTATATTGGTTTTTTAATTCTTTTAACGTTGAGATTATCCATAGCAAACGTTACTTCTACACCTTTGGCTAGATTTGCCCATACCAGCGTTCTAGTTAATTCAAATTTATATTTCATTGGCGGTGAATTGTTAAACGGTGCAGGTGCTTCAAAAGATTTATTTTATCTCGATTTATCAGTTCCTTTTGATACTTCATCTCCACAATGGACAGATCTTTCTACAACTTCTCCTGTTCCATTTGGTAGTTCTTGGTGTACAGCTTCACTGGGTGGATCTTACAATGATACGATATTTTTGATTGGAGGTTTGACCTTTGATCAAAATAATAAAATTAATAACCCACTCGTTTATACATTTAACACTGTTGATAAAACCTGGTCTTCCCCAAAAATTTCTGGCAATTCTCCACAAATACGTAAAGGAATAACATCCGTTTTTAATCCTGATGATGAAAAAATTTATTTATTTGGAGGTTTATCTGATGAAACCACTAGTTCATCTGGATCTGTAGATTTTAATGACTTTATTATTTTAGATACTAATCTTTTAACTTGGACTATGAACAGTTTTTCATCTACACCTCTAAAAAGAACTGGCCATACATTGACTAAATGGAATGAAATAGTGGTTTTGATCGGAGGGAAAGAAATTTACACCGATGGTACTACTAAACTTGTAGATATGAATAAAGTATTATATATTTATAAATTTATTTATCTAAAGACTTATTGAAAGATTTAGCGTAGATTAATTACTTACTACCATATTTTATTATTTGCAGATTTGGACATACGATATGAATTCTGGAAGATGGTCATTTAATGTAATCTTTTTATTCTTTTATGTTTCAAATTCATCAACATTTGTTAACAGAAATTTATAATTATCTAGATAGCCATTGATGACAACATAGATTCTCGTATATTTCATACTGCTGTACTTGGTAAATATTATACATATGTTTATTTGTACAAGAAATATATCTAAAAAAAATATATATATATATATATATTATTTTCACTATTTTATAGATCATCGTGAAAGAATCATCATTTATGGTGGAATGAATGATAATCCCTCAGATCCTAGAGTTTCTCCGGACCTTGCAATACTTGATGTTAAAACAAAACCATTTAAATGGATAATACCGATTTCGTCAAATAATGCTGCACCACCTCTTACAGCTCACACCGCAATAATGATGAATCACTATATGATCGTATCATTTGGTAAATAATTTATTCTTTATATAATTTTCAACTTTATATGATCTTTTAAATTCTTTTTGCTTGTCACAATGGTTCAATCTTAGTATAGGGCAATTTTTAAAAAGAAATCAATTTCCTTCAAAGTTATTTAAAATCTTTCATCATTGTGAATTTAGCATTATAATTAATTAGGAAATTTATTTTTTTCTTTTGCCACCTATACTAAAATTGATCCATGGCAAATAACTAAATAATCACTTATTAAATGGATTATAAAAGTTTATAAAAATATTAAATTAGTATTTATTTAGTACAAATTAAATTTTAGTTATTAATAATTATAACACATGGTTTTTATCATATTAAATTTTTTTATTATTTAAATAGGCAAAAGTATTACTGCTATAAATAATGGAAGTCCTAGTATTTATTTGTTTGATACAGTAACCTACAAATGGGTTACGTCATACTCTCCAAGTAATTATTGTATTGTATTATTTTTTTTGTTTTTTGATCTTTCAATTAATATAAATAATAATAATTAAATTTTTTATAGATAATCCAAAAATTTTATCTGCATATGACTCGTTAATCAAAAATGCAACATATGACACAACAAATGATACAACCACAAATAGCACAACTACAGATGGTGCAAGTGGTCTTAGTATGCCAGCACTTATTGGTATAGTCGTTGGCTCAGTCTTTTTGGTATTGGCTTTTCTGCTTCTTTTTTTCCGTTATTATCAAAAGCGTAGAAGCAAAAAAAGTATCATAAGCAATACTACACCTACAGTTGAAAGTATAATAGAACCTACATTAAACAGTGATCAGACAAATCAGATAAATCAACGTCCAAGTTCTCCTCTGACTCATCATACACCTCCACTTTCTATAAGTATACCAAAAGATCATACGCCTTCTACAAGGAGTGGTTCCATTCTTTTATCGTCATCAGAGATTCGATCGAAAAGTCCTCAACGAGTGCAATTTCAACAACTAGAAGATCCACAAAAATCACAAGTAGATTCTAAACGACCGAAACGACAATCGAAAATAAGTTCTCTACAGTCGCAAGCAGATTCTCGACAATCACAAACAAGTTCTCAATTATTCCAATTGCATCAAATAGATTCATTACAACCAGAATCACAGCAACACCAGCAAGTAGACCCACAGCGATTCCACCTAGAATCACAACAAGTAGATACACAACAATTCCAACAAGTAGATCCAAAACAATTCCAGCAAGTAGACCCACAACAATTCCAGCAAGTTGATCCACAACAATTCCAGCAAGTTGATCCACAACAATTCCAGCAAGTTGATCCACAAATGGATCCATCACAATTTCAACCAATTTCACAATTCCAAATACATTCGCCGCCGCAATATCAACAAACAGATCCACAGCAATACCTCCTCCGACCAATATATGCGGTACCATTTCATCCAATACATCCACAAATACATTCACAAATGCATCCACAAATGCATCCACAAATGCATCCACAAATGCATCCACAAATGCATCCACAAGTGTACCCACAGCCATTCCCGCCAATATATCCAATGCACCCGCAACAGGTTATGTATCCCCACGGTTATCCCCAAGAAGGTTATTCTTCAGGAAGTCAACCTACTTTTTATATACCTGAAACTATTGAAGATATGCATACGTCTAATGATAGTCAACAAGCTTATCAACAATATACGGATTCGGATAAAAAATTTCCTGACCCAAAGGGTTAAAAAAAAAAAAAAAGCAATATATTAATATATTAGTAATATCTATTATCATTATTAACAAAATATTTTAATGTAAAAAAAATATGCATGTACACATTGTATTTTATCTTTTTTTTCTGTCAGAAAAATGTTGATTTTATAGAATTTTGATTATTATATTAGTGCGTTAAAAGCAGTTACTTATGTAGTGTTAATTAAATGTTTTCTCATTAATTGAAGTCAATAATGTATTTCTTTTTCAGAGTTACCGTATAAACGCGTAATAACATGCATTTGCGCGTTATTTCGAGACCTTGCACGTTGTTTCGTTTCGGAACGCGCATGCGCGATAAAATATTAATTTTAGGGAATTAGCACTACCACAAAAAAATTTTACGCGACTTCATTCTGGTACATATGTGGGGACGCGTTATTTTGTGACACACATGTGCTTTATTTTGAGTCCAATATATTCTTTTTAAAAAAAGTGGAAATTTTAAAACAACAACCATGTGCGTTGTTATGCGTTTAACGATATAATTATTTAAGTATTGTGATCTCTTTAAAGAGAATTGAATGCCTTACTAAAGATATTAACCTTTTAATAAATGCGTATACTTTTCAAAATTTCGATATAACAAGGTTAGACCCAAAGCCATTTTATATAAAATTTTCAATATAGCAAATTTATTAATAAAATTGTTGACAGTAAAAATTTTATTAATCGATCACTCAACTCACTACAATGCGAATAACTTAAAGAAATTTAATAATTAGCAGTTTACCGCTTAGATTTCTTTAAAACCAAACTCATCAAACTTCTGAATCATTATCATTTAATTAATTATTTTTGTATTTAGAAACTAAGATTTTCTAGGTTTTTTTTTTGATAAATAAAAAATTCTATGCAATAATAATCTTAAAATCCAAATTCTGAAATATTACTTGATCTAATTCATATGTCAATCCTACCTTTATAATATCAGGCATTCTTATGTATTCTTGCGATATTTTGAGCGTATACATGCTTGATAAACTTGATAGAATGAGTTGCCTGTGGGAAAACGTCATAATTAGTAGTGTAGACATTACCGTCTTAGCGTAACATTATGAGAAATGAGAATGTATTTAAAGGGTTTCTCGCTTTTAGTTCACAATCTAAAGTAAGTTCTGAAATCATCTTTAAATAAAGAATACATAAATATACATTCTTTCATATAATAAATGCCTAAACCATAAAATACGAGTTCCCTTATTTTCATCTAGTTCCCGCATCCTCTCACACGTCAACCATCCCATCTGGCATGATTAATGGAACCTTTCCCATACGATGGTGACACCAATTACTATTTTTCTAGATTATGCTGAAATTGAGACTACAAAAATCTGTCAGACCTCTCTAACTGTAACCCTTCTAAATGCAACCTCAAGTTCTGGTCCAAAATATTTCTAATCTCCATAAATGCTAAATGCTGTCAAAAGTTTGGTCCCAATGAGTTGCATTTAGGGAGGTCGGACTGTATCGTATGTAACGAAGAAAGTTCTGTTTATTATAATTATTTTTATTTATTTGACCGGCCGCAATATCCTTTTACGAAGAAAATGAAGCCTCCTTGTTGCATTTACATCTTATTGCTAAACTTTCAATTATCCTATGTTTTAGTTGCATACACCCCAATACCTCGTAATTCACATTGTGCCACATTAATTGGCAATAAACTTTATATATTAGGCGGCGATACTAATAATACTAGTTTTGTCTTTACACCCACGAAAGATAGCTTCTTTTATCTCGATGTCTCTGCCACATTTAATATGACAAATATTCCATGGGCGGATCTGTCCAACATTGTTGGTACTCCCATACAAAGCAGAGCAGCAGTATCTGCCGGTGGTCCAAACAAGGACATCATTTTTTTAGTTGGAGGAGCATTTGAGAATTCTAGCTATGGCATTCCTTTAGTTTACACATTCGATACTGTAAAAAATGTGTGGAATACCCCTATTATTAAAGGGACACAGCCGACTAGACGTGGTTACATTTATTCAATAATAATTGATGTTACAGGTAAAATGTATCTTTTCGGTGGATCATATGAAGTTGTAACAGGAAATTCGGGCTGGTCTCTTGAAAATCGAATGGATATTTTAGACACTATTGAATTAACTTGGTCAATTGGATCTCAACTTCAAGCTTCCACACCGAGAGATGTATATTCTGCTACTTTACTGTCAAATGGTATTATTGCTTATATAGGAGGATACGGAGTTAATGGACCAACAAACTTAAAAGAGGTTTGACATTTAATTTAGTTATTTCTTTATAAATTATTTAATAACTTATTTTATATTTATAAGATATATTTGTACGATACAAAAAATAATGCATGGGAAACAATGGTAAACCGGCATTAAATGCACCAGTAAAAATTTTAATTTGCTAAAATTAAAATAGATAGTACAAGACAGATAATTAGCAAATCAAAATTTTTACCTCGATATTATATAGTCGACTTAACACATCGAGATGCCTAATGATATTTTTTTTTTAGATTACCGTCGGAACCATTCCTGATGCACGTGCTCATCGTTCATCAGTGCTTGGTAATTGTTAAATTTACTTATCTGTTATACTGCGTATTTATTTGTAGGATTAAATAATGATCGTATTATTATTTATGGAGGATATTATAGTTCTACATCACCAGCAGTAGCTCATGATCTTTCTGTGCTAGATATACGTAATAAACCATATCGATGGTTTACGCCAAATATTTCTGGTACTATTCCACCTACACCTTCAGCTCATACTGCTAATGTGGTCGGAAGATATATGATCGTTACTTATGGTATAGAATTTAGTGGTTTATTATTTTTATTCTCATTTACATATATTTGATGTATTATTAATCAAATCTGTAGGTTTCATCTTTTCACAACGATATATAAATCCTGACATGTATATTCTTGATATTGGTGATGACTCTGAATATAAATGGGTTACATCATTCGATCCTAAATTATCTCTTGCTCCAAATCCTAATCCAAATTCCATTCAAAATGGATATAGTATTAGTAATGGTACAATGGTTGGGATTATAATCGGAACATTCATAGGTGGTATCTTGCTTACAATTTTTGCATTGATGATTTATCGATGGTATAAAAGAAAACATCCACGTGCGATCCCAACTCACGGAAATTAGTTCAAGCTGTATATTAATCACTAAAACTTTTTTCATTTTATTGCAAGTAAAAATCAATAATATGCAACTAAATGTTGTTCTTTACGAATTGACAGTATATGTCTCGAAATGGACATATTTAAATTAGATATGTAGCATGTGACTCAATGACATTTTTAAACTATATATATCAGTGTTGGCTTATGGCCCTGTCTCCTCACACAGTACCCCGGGTACTATTCAAGTCAGTTGAGGGGGTTTCTTGAATAAGACCGGGGGTCTTATAGGCAGCGCTATACGGTATATGCTTTAGACATATTATCTGTTATGTTAGTTTAACTTCTATGTGTTCTAAATTCACAGTCGAAACTCATCTCCAACTCTAAAAAAGATGCTTTTTTTTGATCGCTATTGATTATCATTTATATATAATAGAGCTTCGATCCTTAATCCGACAATCCAAATTGATCTTTAAATCTAAACAAGATTCAGATATCCAGATCAGTTTTACTCGGATTGGTCAAAGAACTTAAATAACGGATCTAAAGACGTGCTAAAAAGCTAACTTTATATGTAATCAAATACGGATTCAATCCAGATCCGGATTGCCCGTCAAAAATAGGATCGAAGCTAAATAAAATCTGATTGGGAAGGTTTGTTGTACAAGATTAATCACGTTATTCGAAGTGAATCATGTGTATGTGATTGGTAAGATTAAACTATGAAGATCTTAATAAACAATTCGATAATATCACAAAATGAGTCAAATTTGTAACTCAGTTGGTATGTTGCAAGAGGTGCGCGTCATTTCGGGACGCCCATGGGCGTTATTTCAAAATTAAGCATGTTATTTTTAAAGGATTCAATTTCGAAATAACGCCCATGCCCGTTATTTCGAGTTTTTATGGTACATTCTTTTCTATTTATTATTTATGAATCTCTAACAACCCCGGGTCAATCATAGATCAGGATAACTGATAAGTCACGCACTTACGTACGTACGCACCTCTACCCCACTTTCTGCAACAATTCTGTGATAACTCTCTGTTTCTTGTATTTGACGCATTTTGCGATTTTGATTGGTCGTATGCAACGGAAAATCTCGGCCCATTGTATGTTAATCCTACTAGGCATTCTTCTTAGTGGCTTAATCAATGTGAATTTCGCGTATACGCGATATTTTTGAGCATAGTGATTTTACATAGTTAACCAATCAATTTTTAATAATATCTTGCCATCTACTAGGCCAATTTACTGTACCGCATTGAGCAAAAGACCCGGGATCTAATACAAAATCCCTGCTCAAATATTTATAAAGTACCCCAGGTATTTCATTTGGTAACGGGTATTTTGTGCAGTAGGATCTTTTAATAGGGGGTATTTTGTGTGGGGTATTTTGTAGTTACTCTGCATTTTGCACAATAAATTTCTGGCAAAATTGTTATAAAAATCATTCAATTAAATTCAATTAATCGAAATGATTGAGCAACACCTTGATCACTACAAATCTCATTAAGGGAGCTGCTTGATACTACAATATTAATAAATGTCACAGCTGATGCTGAAAACGGTTGATGCTGAAATTTTGACCTACTTTGATATGAAATTTTTGGGATAATTTTTTCATTTTTGTCTTATAAGGCTAGGGTTAGGTTTGGGGTAGATTTGATATTTAAAGAGTATTTGTGGATCTTAGCAGGGCTTATAGTTTCAAATCGAGATCCCAAATTTCAGCATCAGCCGTTTTTAGCATCAGCTGCAACAATAAATATAATATATCCAGATCTTTTACAAAATTCTATATCAAATAATTGCAAAATACCAGGTATTATACTTAGTGAAAAAAATATGCCATGTAAAATACCTGGATCTCTTGCATAGGGGTACTTAGAAAGAGGGTATTTTGCTCAGTGCGGTATAGTAGATAATCTAACTACTATTAGATGCATTTTAATAAGTTCTACAACTTTCAATTAATCAATATATATTATTAACTTAGTACAAAAAAAGTTTTAGATGGGCACATGCCACTTTTGGGCCTATAGTAATTTTTATATGTAATCTGCATCATGTTTCACTATGATTATTTTTCAAATGACTGGCAGATTATCAATTAAGTAAATATAGTTTTGTTATTTTAGCAAATTAGATTGAAATTGGCCAAAATCTAGTTGCAATTATATAAAAGATGTCTGGGGTTCTGGAATAAGAGTTTCAATCTAAGAATAACCAAAAAAGGGCTAAAAAAGAGTTCTTAGCCTTGAATTCCTGGTGTAAAGCTTAGAAACTTTGAACTAGAAGTTGGTACATACTAAGGATTTCTGTTAAGTTGCTTATAAAAGAATTTATTTTTGGATAATACTTGTTTTTTTGAATTATTTTGTATATACTATATACTTTTACAATCATTAAAAACAAAGTGGTTTTTCTATGTACTCCTCTCTGTAAGTAG
Source organism: Gigaspora rosea (assembly GCA_003550325.1). NCBI lineage: Eukaryota > Fungi > Glomeromycota > Glomeromycetes > Diversisporales > Gigasporaceae > Gigaspora > Gigaspora rosea. The sequence goes on along the minus strand of QKWP01000727.1, from coordinate 36,269 downwards.
TAGAAATTTTCTATTGAGAGTAGTAATTTTAGCTTATCTTCTCCAAAAGATTGGCATTGTGTACCAGCTTGTGTACCAGTTTTTATTTTAGGAATGTTTATAATAATAAACAGGTTTTATTTTTCTTACTTTCTTTATATGTATTTTTATTTTTCTTTTGGTTAATTTTTTTTTACCCTCTTTTGTTATCACTTTTTTTCTTTTTCTTTTTTTTTCTTTCTTTTTTACTTTTCTATAAAAGGATTGGTAATTTCTAATCGTAGAGCAGCACTAATAAAGCTTTCTAGTAACTTTGGTTTTGGTGCAACAGATTACAATTGGGCACTTTTAGAAGCAGCTGGTTGATATCAATCAAATTTTGTATATAAATGTGATATTGATATAAATGTGTATACATTAGCTATATTGCTCTAATAAAAATATTAGCAAGTCTGCAAAAGTAGTGATATGAATCAAAAATCGATTAATCAATTAGTTGATTGAGTTGGCAACTAATCGATTGACTATTAGTAAAGTGCAACAAAAGTTATGTTTTTGATATATTACAAGTTATGATTTTTGATGCATTGTAGAAAATAAAATAAATAACGTAATTTTGAAAAGGATGTCTGCATGCATGACGCATGATACAAGACTATTTTGATCAACAAACTGGCTATTTGATTAGTAAACAGTAAGTAATACAGATCAAATTTGGGTTACAAATATAATATAGCTAGTGTTGGCATTGGACATATGTCCATCTAATTTTAACATGATTGGACTGGACTGGATATTGGACATATGCTTGGACATAGTCCAGGTCCAATATGTTCAACTATTTACTAAAATTTTTAAAATTATTTATTATATAAGCTACAACAAAATTCTATTTAAATTTATATAATAAAAGAATTTAAATTAATTCTAAATTTGTATAAGTTGCAATAGAATTTTATATAAACCTGAGCAATAAAAGAATTCTATTTAATATATAACTTTAGAATTAACAATTATCAATAAGTTATACCAAAGTTATAATATAATGCTTCAATTTTATTTTTAATAGATCATCTGGATTCTATCAAAGCCAGATTGAATTGCATTAAATTATACATATTTAAAGTTAGCATTTAAGCATATCCTTAAATTTGTTATTCAAGTTCTTTGACCAATCTGATTAAAATCTCTAATCAGGATATCTAAATTTATTTGGATTAAAGGATCAATTCAAATTGTCAAACTTAAATTGTGTTCTACTATACATATACTGTATATAGTAATTTTATAATAATTATTATTACTATTAATTAAGCTAATTCTATTACAATTACAGAAATTGGTAGTTTTCTATACTGTATATTATCAAAATAAGCTACCTCCAAAAATAAGATATCCCAAAAACATCTTTAACTCAAAAATAAGCTACCCTATGATCAATGAAAGTTACTACATAGTAAAGTCCAAACTTTATTAAGCAAATTAATTAAAGCACTAAGTAAACTTATTCAGGAGATTAAAATACATATACCTGAAATTTATAACAAAATTGGAGAACTTTTATTAATTAATTAGTAGTCCGCAGATAAAGGGAACAAATTTTATAGTAAAAATCGGCGTGCATGTGACTATTACCTTATATAAAGACCGTCTAAAGCCAGGTGTGGTCACGGGGTACGGGGGTTCGGTTAGGACACCTCAGAAGATTGGATAGATCGATTTTGTATAACCCTATATAATTTCATTAATGGAGTTTTTTTAAAAATTTCAGCGAAGATATCTCAGCAAAAACTTTAAAAAAATTTTATAAACTTTTTTTTATTTTAGTTCTACAATCTCGTAGAATTAAAAAAAAAAGATTTCATCAAGTTTTCTTAGACGGTTGCCGAGATATCTTCATTCAAAGTTGGATAAAAAATTAAACCGCCTATAAAATAGAAGCAAAGATAAAACTTTGAACTAATATCTCAGCGACAACTTAACTTTCTTTTATTTAATTCTGCAAAAATTTCATCAAGTTTGCTTAGATGGCTGTTAAATTAACTACCGTACAGCGTGGACCACGGTACCCCAGGTACGTTACATTCCACAGGCAAATTCCAAGTTAGTACCCGGGTATTATACTAAGCGATTTTTCATATGAAGAAATTTTTTTCATAGGGTATACCCCCCGGGTATTTTATATTCCACCATATAATTTTTTTGGAGAGGGTACTTTGATATGGGGGTACCGTTGTCCGTGCTGTACGGTAATTTATAACTTCTAATTTACAAAAAATCTTTAAATAACTTTTAACAAAATTTAATACCAATTAAAAAAAAAAATTATACAATTTTTTTAAAAACTAATTGTTATTATATAAAATCTTTATTCATGCTGCTTTTAAACTAACATTTTACTATTCTATATTTTTATTTAATACAAGCTCCAGGTTCGTACTCAATTCTTGAACAAAAGTATTTGTTTGCAAAGAATTACCTCTCCCTTCAACTCGCCAGTATACATCACGTACCCTTTCAATCAACTCATTTACAACTAAATGATGACTTTCCGCAGCCTTCTCAACTTCAGTTCTTTGGGCCTTCTTACTTCAATTAATTCGCGACTAGTATAAATATCAAACCCGGCCTCTTCGAACATTTGCTGAAATCTCAACCACGTTTCATTCGTTAACAATCTTGAAGAACCATGCAAGTGCTCATGAAATATATGTCGACATGGGTGCAAATATCGGCAAAAAAAAAGACAATTACAGTCAAGTGACATAAGGCCTGGTGCAGCTTTTCCCTTTTCAATTCTTCCTTCAATAGCACAAAATTCGTTGATTATCAGTTGTTGTATGGGGTATGGAAATTTATGAATTTCAACAAGAACATCGTTATCAATTCCAAATACTGAAATTTTTTTGATGCGGAATTCGAAAGCAATATACTCCGAGTCTACACGTTTCTTCTTGTCGAGTTCAACAACTTTATGGCATGCACCTAAAGAATAACAACAAAACAATAAGTCACTAATTGTGCTAACAATTCAATGAGTTTTTGTATAGTGTTTAGACCCGAGTTGAAATTCTTATTCAGTTTAATTAGAATTAACTCAAGCCCAACCATTATACCGTTCAAGCAACTATAGTTCAGAATCGATTTTCATTTTAAGTCGAAAACGTAAATATCTATTCTGTTTTTAAAGTCAATTATTCTTAGAATTATACGTTATACAAACAAACACGTTTTAACTTAAATAATACTTTAATTAATAGGATTTTAAAACTCAATGCTAGTGTTAACAATCATAACTATCTTTTCAAGAACTATACTTATGCATAACCCATCTCTGCAGTTCATGAACCATTTTAAGCTCTACTTTATATGATGGTATACGTGACTGTGTGCATTCCTGTAGATTTCCTTCTTCATCATATACACTTGAAATTATTCGTATTCCGTCTAACCACGTTGCTAAACATTTATCACCAATCATTTGAATACTATCAAATCTATTAAAAGGACTCCACTCGATCACATCTTCATATTCTGTGGCTTCGTGTTGAAATTCTTTAATGCAATTATCGACACCTTTATTTCCACTTGTCCATCCATATGTCATTTTCTAAGGGCCACATGTTTGACACCAAGCTTTTGATATATTGTATCGGTTGCAATTTGCACATTTCCCATTAGGTTTCTTTCTTTTGGAACCAAATTCATCAAACACTAACGTATATTCATTGGTTGTGGTATTTTGAGTTAATCCAAAGATACTTTTACTTTCTAATTGCAAATGATCTTTAAGCTTATACTGTATAATCATATACATTAATAGAAGTTAGGTATATAACTTTACCAATTAATTAACGTATAATAAAATCATATAATATCATCTTACCTCTTTTAAAATATTTAATAAATTTTGTGAACTAGCCAATGTTTTAAGCTCCACTGTATATGATGGTATACGTGTATTCTCATCCACTTCTATATACGCATCGTATTCCATCTAACCACATTGCTAAACATCCATCACCAATTGTTTGAATACAATCTAATCTATTAAAAGGAATCCACTCGATCACATCTTCATATTCTGTAGCTTTAAGTTGAAGTTCTTTAATACAATCATCAACTTCTTTATTTCCACTTGTCCATCCGTATGTTATTTTCTGAGGGTCACATAATAGACATCAAGCTTTTGATGTGTTATATCGGTTGCAATTTGCACATTTTCCATTCCACTCAAATCTTCTAGAACCAAATTCATCAAACACTAACATATATTCATTGGTTGTAGTGTTTTGAGTTAATCCAAAGACATTTTCATTTTCTAATTGCAAATGATTTTTAAATTAAAAAATATTTATAATATACATATTAAATAATCCACGTATAATAAGTTATATAATATCGTCTTACCTCTTTTAAAATATTTAATAAATATTGTGAACTAGCCAATATTTTAAGCTCCACTTTATATAATGATGTACGTGACTGTATGCATTCATTCCCATCAACACAACGTTTTCCATCTAACCGGGTTGCTGAAAACTTATCACCAATCTTTTGAACATTATCTAATCTATTAAAAGGAACCCACTTGGTCACATCTTCATACGATGTAGCTTTAAGTTGAAATTCTTTAATACAATCATCGATATCCTTATTTCCACTTGTCCATCCTTGTATTGTTTTCTGAGGATCACATGTTTGACACCAAGCGAAAGATGTGTTATATCGGTTGCAACTTGCACAATTTCCATAATTTGTCTCTTTCAAAACCAAATTCATCAAATACCAACATATAATCATTTGTGGTCGTGTTTTGAGTGAATCCAAAGACGCTTTCATTTTCTAATTGCAAATGACATTTAAACTAAAAATATTTATTATATGCATATAATAAAAGTTGAATCTATAGCTTTATTATTAAATAATCTACGTATAATAAAATCATATAATATCATACCTCTTTTAAAAAATATCTAATAAATTTTGTGACTGTGCATATTCATTTTTCCATCCATCTTCGTCCACGAATCGTTTTCCATCTAAACTTATCACCAATATTTTGAACATTATCTAATCTATTAAAAGGAATCTATTCGGCTAGGTTCTCATATTCTGTAGCTTTAAGTTAATTCTTTAATACAATCATCGATATCTTAAACTCTGCTTAACGTTGTTTTCTGAGGGTCGCATGCCTGACACCAATCCTCTTATGTGCTATATCGGTTGCAACTTGTACATTTTCCATTCCACTCCTTTTTTTTTGAACCAGGTTCAATAAATACTAACATATATTTATTGATTATAGTGTTTTCAAAGACACTTTCATTTTCTAATTGCAAATAATATTTAAACTTATAACATATTAATTAATAGGAGTTAGGTATATGTCATTATTAATCGAATAATTTTTTGTGTTTAATGAAATAAACTTACTTCTTTTAAAATATTTAATAAATTTTATGAACTATCCAACGTTTTAAGCTCCACTTTATGGTTGTTATATACAGTCACGCATACTATCATATTCATTAATACAATCATCGATATCCTTATTTCCACTTGTCATCTTTGTATTGTTTTCTGAAGATAACATGTTTGACACCAAGCTGGAGACATGTTATATCGATTACAATTGACACATTTTCCATAATTCAGATGTTTTTTAAACATTTTTTACTGTGTTATGAGTTAGTCTATACACTTTAAATCTACTATTCTTCAACAATACGTAATCTAGAAACTTAAATATAATTAAATCTAAATATAAATTAAAATAAAACAATATATAGTATAGGTAGTATCGTATCATAATTTAAATACTTACTTCTTCTATGATCTAGTTAAATCTTTAATTTAAAAGAATCCACTCTATTATATTTCATAAGATGTTTTCTATATGAATATTCATATTGCCTTTTAATTTCGTTTAAATTATCTAAATTTCTAATGCTTTTATTCCGTTTAACCTAAACTATTAAAGCAGGTTTTTTTTGTGGATCAGAATCTCTGCATTGCGCAGCTAATTCAATATTACAATTGAGGCTCCAAAAACAAGTTCAAGCCACACGTACCTAATAACCGTCAAAAGTCTTTGTTTGATTGAAAATCTTAGCCATTGTAAACGTTGACCACACTATCTACATTGTAAACTTTGAATTAGTTCAAGAATAGTTGTACAATTGACAAAATAAAATAAATATTTTAACCTTAGATAGATTCTTAGAATTGATTCGATTTCGACTTAAAATCAATTCTAAACCTAGCTAGATATATAAAAAAAAAAATATATATATTTGTACCGATCAATCCGTAATGCGAAGAAGTTGTTCGTTTTAATTCGGAGTGATACGACTCTAGAGGATTTGTTGTAGTTACTTGCAGAAGCAAGGGTGAATGTTGCCGGGCCCAAAGGGCCCACTGGTCTGTATTTTTTGAATAATTTCTTTGTATGTATCGTTGTACATCTGAGACCGGGCACTC
>QKWP01000727.1:0-24642 GCA_003550325.1 Gigaspora rosea | reverse complement strand
AAAAAAAAAAAAGAAGCTAATTTAAAGCCTTTAGCCACTACAAATACTGTATTGTTAGAGAAACCACTTGATTATTTAAATACTTGTCTTTAAAAAAAGTATATGTTGAATAGGCGTCTCTGATAAAAAAAAAAAGAAAAAAGCTCGATTAAAAAAAAAAAGGCCTTCAGATATATATCTGTATATCGTACACCTATTTCTTATGACTTTTTGTTATCTTGCATTTTTGGCGTGCATGCATAAGTTGTATCGTACTAGCGGCAACAAATATGTATGATAGCCAGAGGTTCTGTTGGAGCTATTTTGATCGGATAGTCACATGACCACACCTGGCTTTAGCCAGCCCCCTTATATAGTAAGTGGAACGTCATGTGCTTCAATTCATAAGAAAAAACTCTATAGTAAACAATTGAAAAATACTCGTATCTTATAATCTATCAAACCGATTTTTAATGATTTTACTACCATTAGAATCACAAGAATTTGCTCTACAACTTTCAATTAAGCAACAAGAAAGAGTTACTTAATAAAAAAAATACTTTTATATGTAAGCAAGCCCCATTCGCACACTATAGAAATTTACTATTAAATTCCGCCATGATTTATTATAAAATGTCGATCATTTTATACCCTTTATCTGCGATTTTCTACTTAAATCTTAATTTTTATGTTTAACAAAGAGATTAAAATTTTATTAACAAAATATATTTATTGAATATAAAAATTAAAAGCCAAATAATAAAAAGTTCACCTATTTTGATAAAACCTTTAAAATATGTGTAGTGTAGTTCCCAAACAAGTTTACTTAAGTAATAATAATTGCTTTACATAGTAAAATTTAGGCTTTACTATGTAATAACTATTGGTAATTGACAATTTTGACAGAGCAAAGGATTGTTTTTCTGGGCACATGACTTTTTAACATCAATTGTCTTTGAGAAAAAAATTAATTTATGTTAGGGTTTGGGTCCATGCTGATGGTTAGAAGGGACATTATATGACAAAATTGTGCAAGAAAACTTTTTTGTTATGCCAGAAAGACGATTTGTTAGTCTAAATCTTGCAATAAATATGATTTTTGCAAAGAGAACGTTTGTTTGAATTTCTTTACATTACACCTGATTTTTAATTGGCTAATTGATATCAGAAATCACATGACCAAAAAATCAATTCTACGCCCTAGTGTTGTCATGATTGACCAAAAATTAATTATATTTGAAAATAAGCTACTCTGAATTTTTTGTATCCAAAATTATTCTAAAAAGGTAGCTTATTTTCAGAAACATATGGTAGTAACTATAGTTAATCTTTAAATTGTTAATTATTTGAATTTTATCTTTGTATCAAAAGTATATTATAATAAATCAAGTATAATAATACAAAAATTTATAATTTGATTGGCCAATTGTCACATGATTATGTATTAATTTAATGTTATACAATGTCCAATGTCCAACCCCTTCTGGTCCAATGAATTGAACTAGACTGGACATAGGTGGTCCAATGTCCATGTCAATGTCCTAAATATAGCAATGCATAGTATGTTATTAAAAAAAATTATTTGTTAATAAAATAATTTTTTTTTAAATTTTATGCTTCAGACTTACATCGGTTCCCAATTCCTAGTATACAATATATACTATACTGAATATAAGAGTATATCAGATATAGAGATTGTATATAGTACATATCAGATATTTAACTAATTGATTAGTTGATTAATCAACTAATCAACCAATCAATTAACTGATTAATTGTTTAATTGATTAGTTGATTAGTTAAAAATAATCAACTATTAATCGATTTTCTAAAAATTTTCAACTAACTAATCGAATATGATTTTTGCCCATTTGTAATACTATGCCAAAGTAAAAAAAATTTTAACAGTTTAATAAAAATTTAACATATTGCTATTACTATTTAATCTATTTAAATTTTGTTAAAATACAACATATTTAAACTTGATTTTTATGAGTACCCTAGCCATGGCAAAAAAGTTCAAATCATATAACAATCTGCAGTAAAATTAGCCAATAGCAATTTTAATTTGGTGTAATACAGAAAAATTCAAAACAAATGTTCGCTCTAAAGAAATTAGAAGAAATCACTTATTTCTTGACAAACTTAATCCTTCTGCACTAACAAAAAATATTTCTTGTTCGATTTTACTATATGCAATGCTAATTTCAAATCCTAACATAAACAATAACCCTAATATTAATAAATTTAAATTAGTTATCATGTGACCTAGACTTTTTTTGCCATGGCTAGGGCAGAGACATGTAAAAAATTTTCAATTTAAAGCAAAAAAATTTTAATAAATTTCAATTAATTTATATAAAATTTCGATAAATTTTGATTGATTATGCAAAAATTTCAATAAATTTTGAGTTTTCCATAAGCAATTTCAATTTATGGATGAGTTAGTAGAAACGCACCATATTTTTCTAAGTAAATTTTTTTAAAACTTTAAACAAGAATAACCCAGTAAAAACTTAATAGAAATTTTTTAAAACTAATTCTAAAAACTTGTAGAATTTATTTAAAAAATTTTTACTAAATTTGGTTAAGTTTTATTTTTGTTTAAAGGTTCAAAAAAACTTCATTAAAAAAAAATATGGTGCATTTCTACTGACTCACCCCTTATTTTGGCCAATAAAGCTAATTTAAACAAGAATTTCAATTCAATTCTATTTAAAAAAATATAAATATTGAGCATTCGAAAAGAATTTTCACTTAAAATATTTTTGCCATCATTTAAAATGTTGTTATCAACAGAAAAACTACATTTTATGCCAGATAATTAGGTTCAAAGTAGTTAGTATGAAAATTTTTTTAGTGTTGATCTCGTTCAATAATGTGATTTTTTATGATTTTCTGAAAAATTTTAAATTTCGATTTGAATTCAAAAATTTTACGCAAAATGATTTTTCGATCATATGCAGGCATGTGATAATATGCGCTAAATTCTATTGGGCGAAAAAAATCGCAATGCGTCATAGCATTCTTCGATTAAAAAGTTAACTTTTGATATTAGAGTAAGGGTGAGGTTCAGACGACGTTAGCAAGAGCCTTACATGTAGCAAAATTTTACAAGAAATTTTTTTGTTAAGACGCAGAAGGTGGTTGTGTAAGCCAAATTTTGTGTTATAGACAATTTTTGAAAAAGCCAGCTGTTTTTGTTTCATTTTCATGTTACACCTGATCCTGTGCCATGATTGGTTCAAAATCACGTATTTGCAGAATTTTATGCGGTTCCTATGTATAATAATATTCGTGGATAAGAACTAGGGTTCAGGGCACAGTGGCATGGAGCATGCCCTTGAGGGCATGCCTATGGGCATGCCATATGGCCAAAAGGCATGCCCATACTTAACTCCAACCTAACCCTAACCTATAGAAACTTTAATACGCCAAAAATATATTATAGTCTATAAACTTCTAATCTAATTGACCAATTCAATATCGTGATTGGGTTATATATTGAGCTTTAAAATATGAATTTTATATATCATATAATTTTGCACGAAATATAATATTATAGATATACATAGTGGCTCTCAATATGACGTAGTACCTCAGGCACATAGTGAGGAATTTTTTAAAATTCACTTTATCGAGAGTTTTATTAGTAAATCCATTATATCAAGTAGTATTTATTATAATATGGAATTGAATCTTGATCCATTATATTAACATTTTACTTAGTCTCTGTTATATCGAGAGCCACTATATAGTAATACTTTATAAAGCAAATTTAAATGAAAAAAAAGAATTCTATTAATGCAAATCCTGTGATTTATGTTATATGATTGGCTAATAACAGGTTGTAATCACATGAACTTAAATGGTCGACCTAATCAGAGAGTCTATGGACACGTACTGGTCACATGATTTTTGTCTTACGGACACGTACCAAAATAATAAAATTTTTTTTTGATTTAAAAAACAATAAGACAAGGTTTATGTACTAAGTTAACCTTTATAATTCTAAAAAAATTGTTCCCCTGGTCTTTCTGGTACTATGATAATGAGAATAAGATTATTAAAATCAACTCAGAAGAACCGGAGATATAGCCTTATGATTTTATTTGACTTTTTTACATAATTTTTTAAGTTTTGAATGTTATATTTCCAGTTATACTTATCAGATTTTAATAATTTCATCACCAATAGAACCGGAAAGATGGAGAACAAGTTTTTTTAAAATGATAAAAGAAGGTAACTTAGTTCAAAAGTCGTCTCAATTATCTTTTTTGTTCTTTTTTTAAAATTAAAAAGCAATTTGACTAAGCTTTTATAGTAGGTTAATCTTATAGTCCTAAGAAAACTTGTTTTCTAGGTCTTTCCAGTTTAATGATAGTAAGATTATTAAGACCAACCCAATAGAGCCGGAGATATGGAGTGCTCCGTATTAAAAGGTCCCATTTTTACATTTATCTCATTTTGAGATAATTGAGTTTAACCATTTGTTTTGATTTTCGGACTGATTCGGGATTAATTAAATTTCACGATTTTGATTGGTTAAAGAAGGCAGGTGACTATCGGATAATCTCGTGACGTGTTGGCTCTACGCAGCCTCATGTAATTTTTCTTTTTAAATTATCTTGATTTTTTATTATGCAAATCAACTTTTATTAATAATTGAAAAATATCAATTATGTCAAAATTTACATGAATTTAATAAAAACTCATTTTTCAAAAAATTGTAAAAATGGGCCCTTTTAATACGGAGCACTCCATATAGCCTCATGAAGTTGCACGTTTTTATATTATCTTTATAACGTTGCCCAAATTTCGAAATGTTATATTTTCAGTTCCACTGATTAGATTTATCACCATTAGAACCGAAAAGACTAGGAAAACAAGTTTATTAGAAAGATAAAAGGTTAACTTGATAAAAAAAGCCTTGTCGAATCATTTTTTTATCAAAAAAAATTATTATTTTGGTACGTGTCCATAAGATGAAAATCACGTGACCGGTACGTGTCTGTAGACTCTCCGCGACCTAATGGCATGCCCATATGGGCTTGCCAAATTTTTTACCCGTGCCCTGAACCCTAATGAGAACAAAAATTATAATCTAGTAAACTTAGTAAACTTTATTTTGGTTTTATTTTTCAAATATAAACTGAATAAACTCGGTTCTACATACAAAAAATAAAACCGGATCCAAACTCTAAGTCAGTTTAAAGAAATTTTTAGAAAATATAAGATTAGGGCGCTGACATTTATTAGGTAATATTTTAGGGGTGGGGGTCAAGAAAATCTTACCTTAGTTAAATTTGATTGGCTAAAATTCTATTTATAGATCTTACCTGGGGGTGGGGGGGTAAGCCCCTATAGTAAATGGATATTAGGTAATAAATGTCAGCGCCCTTAGCGCATCTGTATTATGTTACAAGTATTGAATAAATTGTTTTGGACAAGTAGAATGTTAAAATTAATTATAATAAAATTCTATAAGTTCTTTACAAATCGTTCTTAGACAAATTCTAAAAAGAACTTTATTACTTGATAAAAAACGTTAATGCTATTGTTCTTAAAACATATCATATAAATCATGTACAAATTATTAAATTTTTAGAAAATCCTTAAATAAATCCTTAAACTCATCGATAATTGGTGTAATGTCCTTATCAGTCAATATAGACATCGGAAATTTTGCTCGATTAAAAAATTTTTTCTAACTTCACCATTTCCTAATTTTCGTGTTGCTGCTACAAATTTTTAGCAAATTTTATATTACGACTATGGGTTCCTTTTTTTTGATAAAATGTGCTAGTATCACTCTTTTTCTTCAGATCAGTATTATTATACTTTCTTGAATGCTTGGTATTGGGTCTGTTTTTATTTTTTACAGTTTTTTTGTATTCATCGATTATCTTTTGATCAGACTCGCTGGGAAATTCGTTTAATATGTTATCGATAAGGACAAGTTCAGAATAAATCGGTGTTAAATTCATATATTCTAAAAAATTGGAAAGTTCTTTTCGATAATTGTTCCATTTTTCAGTGTCTAGTGAGTCAGGCACAGTAGGTTTTATTTCATAATGTTCTGCTGGTGATCAAATCCGTTCTTTGTAATAATCTATTCATTTTGTGTCAGAATTTGTTAAAGAAGGTTCTTTATTAATAGATGATTCGGATTCGTTATTATGAAGGAAAGAGAGTTCATAATTTTGGAAAAATTTTTGAACATCCTTCTGAATCATAAAATATCACGTTTATCGTAACAAAAAATTTTTAATACTGCAAATAAATCTTTTATATTAAATTATTTAGATTGGTCGACTCCAAAAGCTCCATGTACAATTAGTTTTTTGATATAATAGATAATATTAATATACTATACAAAGCTTCAGATATTTATTATTCAATAGATTAAAAACCTATTTTAAAAAATATCAATACAGATGTTCGAACAATCGCTACCATAAATTCTATTTGAAAGAAAACAGTGTGAACAAATCAATCCAAGTCGAATAAATTGAGCCTATTTTATAAAACTATTTTTAATGCGGCACAGACCTAACATGATCTGGATGTCCGAACCCACGACTTCTAGCCATTATTTCAGCAAATGAATCTCTTATTGATCTATATACCAAAGTTTAAATTTTGGTCGACACCAAAAGTTTATGCACAATTGGCTTGAAAGGTTCAATATCGGCAATTTCATCATTTGAGATGCGAAGGTAGAATTAAAGGTGATTCTCATTCTTAAAACGAGATGTTACGTTATTCAGAATTTATATAGTTTCTTTCATGAATAATAAATAAACGCTCATTAGGGTACATTCTTAAAACGAGATGCCACGTTATTCAGAATTTACATAGTTTTTTTCATAATAAATAAATTACTTTTAATTCCAATAAATTTAAATTTTCTGAAAAGGTTTAATACTATTTATATTGGCACTAATCCCCATCATAATCTGGATGTCCTATGTAAAAAAAGTTTTTAAAAATTTGTATCGAATCTTCTATCTTTCGTATTATAAACATTTCCAAAGGTTTAGGTTGGTCAATCCCAAAAGTTCCATGCACAACTGGCTCGAAAGGCTCAGTATACAAATATGAATGCCACGACTGTTTGATCCCATAAAAAATTGATAAAATCAGTTTAATCAATTGGAGAAAGAAAATATATAATTAACAGCCAAATTACAATAATTATAATTAATTCAATAATTATTAATATAAAAATCAGAAATATATTGCAAGTACACAATTTCAAGAGTGTTTTTTTTACATCTCTAAAATGTAATTTTTTCCTGACGAATTTTTTCCTTAGTTTTAAAATTCATTAATTTTTTGATGCTTAGAATTTTTAGTTCATTTCCGGAAATAACATCCCACCAGATTTTTATCTTTGTTGACGATACGCAGTTCTATTATACTTAAAAATTTGAATTAGCATGAATATTAAACTATGTTAGAAATATCAGCACAAGCTTTTATTACCTTATATTGCTTTATAAGAAATTCGCTTTCTTCACGGTGCACATTTTTAAAATATTCTAAAAAACTTAGATAATAACCGCTTTCCAACTGAGAATCGATCTTAAAGTCCCATTGTTTGATTCTATAGAGTAAAAAATCATACAAGTTCCAAGAAGTTATTTCCCTATCTTTAAAGAACTGATGATAAGAACGTTTTGCAAATTTTGATATAGTTTTTTCGGCATTTAAATTTAAACTCCATTTGATCGTTAAATTGAGATTCACCAAAAAATTCTGCAATATATGATGTACTAGCCAATCAGATTGTTGGATTAGCACAACAGTACGTACAGTACGTTGTTTTAATCCTATAGAATGAAAACAAAGAAAATTTATTGAGATTGGTAGTTGTCGAGAAATATTCATATTAATTTTTTAAAATTTTTTAAAAAACATTGAACATGGAAAAACTTATTTTACCTGAAGTTATGCTAATTTTGCCCGGAATTATACTTAATTTTACCTGAAATTATCAGTTATACTTAGTTTTGCTAAAACATGTCTGACAACGTAATTTACAGACTTAGGTAGCTCTCCATTATTTCGGAATACGCCCATGCGCGTTATTTTCGAAAAAAGCATAAAATTCCAATCCTGAATATTGCTATTTTGTAAATCAGTTGGCATGTTGCAAGAGGCGCGCGTCATTTCGGGACGCCCATGGGTGTTATTTCAAAACCAAGCATGTTATTTTTAAAGGATTCAATTTCGAAATAACGCCCATGTCCGTTATTTCGAGTTTTTAATGGTACATTTTTTTCTATTTATTATTTATGAATGTCTATTACTTGACATTTTTGGTTAGCAACCCCGGGTCAATCATAGACCATTTTCCGTTTCTTGTATTTGTCGCACTTTTTGCGATTTTGATTGGTCGTATGCAACAGAATCGATCCTTCCCATTGTATGTTAATCCTACCTTTATAGGCAGTGATGTACATTGGACAAAATTGGACGCTTGGACACCTTTGGATTGGATGTCCAATCCAAACATCCAATCGTGATTCTTGGACCTAAATCTTTGGACCCTGCTCTAATCCATAAATTTGATTGGTTGAAATTAAATAATACTAGCGCAGTAGTTTGTCTATTAAATGTAATACAAATATTGCCTAATCATATATGACGAAAATCATGTGATGTCCAAAGTCCAATTGGACATTGGACATATAGTAAAGTCCAAATCCAAACATCCAACGTCCAATTTTTGTTGTTGGACTATTGGACATGACATCACTGTTTATAGGCATTCTTATGGTATTCTTATTTAATCCATGTGAATTTCGCGTATACGCGATATTTTGAGCGTATACGTGCTTGCATAAACTTGATAGAATGAATTGCCTGTGGGAAAGCATGCATGTGTGAGTCATAATTAGTGTAGACATTACCGTCTTAGCATAAACATTATGAGAAATGAGAATGTATTTAAAGGGTTGCTCTCGCTCTTAGCTCACAATCTAATGTAAGTTCTGAAAAAATCCTTAAATAAAGAATACATAAATATACATTCTTTCATATAATAAATACCTAAAACCATAAAATACGAGTTCCCTAATTTTTCATCTAGTTCCTGCATCCTCTCACACTCAACATCGGAGTTAAACATGGCATGATTAATGGAAGCTTTCCCTGTGACACCAATTAATATTTTTCTAGATTATGTTGAACAGTATTACATAAAAATGTAACCTCAAGTTCTGACCCAAGAATATTCTAAACCCCCATAAATGTAATTTTTCTCTAAAATGTATATTGTCAAAAGTTTGGTCCCAATGAATTGCATTTAGGGAGGTCGGACAGTATCGTATGTAACGAAAGAAAGTTCTTTTTATTATAAGTTATGTTTTATCTATTTGACCGGCCATAATAACCTTTATAAAGAAAATGAAGCTTCTTTGTTGCATTTACATTTTATTGCTAAACTTTCAATTATCCTATATTTTAGTTAAAGCATACACCCCAATACCTCATTATTCACATCGTGCCACATTAGTTGGCAATAAACTTTATATATTAGGTGGTGATACTTATAATACTTCGATTTTTTCCTTTACACCCACAAAAGATGATTTCTTTTGTCTCAATGTCTCTGCCGCATTTAATACGACAAATATTACATGGACGGATTTGTCCAACATTGTTGGCACTCCCATATAGGGATGGGTTCGGTCAGCTAGGTCAGCTATCGGTCAGCTATCATTGACTATCGACTACTAGCCGGCTATAGCCGGCTATAGCCGATAAATTACTTGATCAATTTCTTAATCAATTTTTCAATCAAACATATAAACAAGTGCCAAATAATTATATTTTTATGTTATACAGCTATACATATTAGAGTACCCTAGGGGTGGCGAGAAAAAAGTTTGGGTCACATGCTGTAAACAGCCAATCAAAATAATCAAAACATTGAAGATCCGATCTACATTTCAAAACAATCCAATTCTGGTCAAATTTGAACAGTAGATCATTTGGCCTATTGGAGATGAGTGTGGGCAAATTTTGACCGTCAAAATTTCACAATCACGTGATTTTTAGCCAATAAATAACGAGATCGGGTGTAACGTAACACCAGCGGAAGATCAAAACAAAACGTTCGCTTTTTCAAATTTGATAAGAAATCACCTTTCGCGCTCTAACAAAAAAAATTCCTTGATCAATTCTACTAATGTTTTGCTAGCATCAAGCCCTATAGGAACCCTAGCACTAACTTAAACGATCTTGAAGTTTTTTGGGCATAGTCACGTGACAGTGAAAAAGTGACGGCGATCCTGGGGAAGATGGAAGATGCTAGGGTATTTCTTTCAATAATTCTATATAATTTGTACACTTCATGCTGAATTAAACAATAATTATTATTTATCAGCCAGGTAATTAAAAATTTGGTATCGGCTAACCGGTCAGCTAAGCCGTTATAGTCGACTACATCGACTACGGCTATAGCTGATCGGCTAGCCGACTATTAGCCGACCGAACCCATCCCTAATCCCATACAAAGAGGAGCAGCAGTATCTACCGGTGGTCCAAACAAGGACATCATTTTCTTAGTTGGAGGAGCATTTGAGAATTCTAGCTATGGCATTCCTTTAGTTTACACATTCGATACTGCAAAAAATGTGTGGAATACCCCTATTATCAAAGGAACACAGCCGACTAGACGTGATCACATTTACTCAATCATTGATGTTACAGGTAAAATGTACATTTTCGGTGGATCATATGATACTTATACAGGAAATTCGACAGGAAATACAGGAAATTCGAATTATGAGAATCGAATGGACATTTTAGACACAATTGAATTAACTTGGTCAATTGGATCTCAACTTTAAGCTCCCACACCAAGAGATGGA
Organism: Gigaspora rosea; assembly: GCA_003550325.1. NCBI lineage: Eukaryota > Fungi > Glomeromycota > Glomeromycetes > Diversisporales > Gigasporaceae > Gigaspora > Gigaspora rosea. Next base: position 13,780 of record QKWP01000727.1, on the reverse strand, counting down.
TATTCCAATACTTTACTGCCAAATGGTGTTATTGCTTATATAGGCGGATACGGAGTTAATGGACCAACAAACTTAAAAGAGGTTTGACATTTAATTTAGTTATTTCTTTATTAATAAATTATTTAATAACTTATTTTATATTTATAAGATATATTTGTATGATACAAAAAATAATGCATGGGAAACAATGGTAAACCGGCATTAAATGCACAAGTAGAAATTTTAATTTGCTAAAGTAAAAATAGATAGTACAAGACAGATAATTAGCAAATCAAAATTTTTACCTCGATATTATATAGTCGACTTAGTCCATCGAGGTGCCTAATGTGATTTATTTTTTTTTTTTAGATTACCGTTGGAACCATTCCTGATGCACGTGCGCATCATTCATCAGTGCTTGGTAAGTCTTAATATTTCTAACTTTAATCCACTAGCTCTACTATTAAATTTACTTATCTGTTATACTGCGTAGGATTAAATAATGATCGTATTATTATTTATGGAGGATTTTATAGTTCTACATCACCAGCAGTAGCTCATGATCTTTCTGTGCTAGATATACGTAATAAACCATATCGATGGTTTACGCCAAATATTTCTGGTACTATTCCACCTACACCTTCAGCTCATACTGCTAATGTGGTCGGAAGATATATGATCGTTACTTATGGTATAGAGTTAATGGTTTATTATTTTTTATTCTCATTTACATATATTTGATGTATTATTAATCAAATCTGTAGGCTTCATCCTTTCACAACAACATATAAATCCCGATGTGTATATTCTTGATATTGGTAATGATTCTGAATATAAATGGGTCACATCATTTGATCCTAAATTATCACTTACTCTAAGTCCTAATCCAAGTCCTAATCAAAGTTCCATTCAAAATGGATATAGTATTAGTATTGGTACAATGATTGGGGCTATAATCGGAATATTCATAGGTGGTATCTTGATTACAATTTTTGCATTGATGATTTATCGATGGTATAAAAGAAAACATCCACGTGCGATCCCAACTCACGGAAGTTAGTTCAAGCTATATATTAATCACTAAAAATATTCCCATTTTATTGCATGTAAAAAAATCAATAATATGTAACTAAATGTTGTTCTTTACAAATTGTCAGTATATATATAGATGTAATATGAATTGTCTCGAAATGAGCATAAAAATTTAAATCATGTGTAACACGTGACTCAATGGCATTTTTGAACTTTGGACTCTGATATCAAATAAACTAAATAATTTATAACACTAGCACTTGATGTTTTTATTAAACTCACATGATATTGTATAAAATAATGTTGTCTTTATAAATTTTAACGACTGAAAATGATTTTTTTTTTTTTGGAGCAAATTATAAAATGCCATCATAGTCAAAAATAAAAAATATACAGTAATAATAAAAGGTATCATAAAATAGAAAATATACAGTAATAATAAAAGATATCAAAATAATAATAATAAATATTATGAATAATAAACAAAGTTCTATTGATGATGTTGCGGGTAAATTTAAGATTCAAGAGAAATCTTATTTGAATCACAATCTTTGATGTTTGCTAAAATCAAGAAAAAAAAGGTAAGAATAGAGCAGACACGAATAAGTTATATATATTTAACCATATATAACTTACCTAAACTATCTTTAGAACCTGGTGATTTAAATGGATTAGTTGTACATCCTGAATTCCAGTATTCTCATAATAATATCTCTCATAGTAGCGGTTTTAATTAATGCAATTTCATCACTTGTATATTTTGATCCTTCATATCAAAATCTATTAGATCTTCTTTTTTTTAAGATATTCTTTATAATTGCAATAATTGTTGGTGGTTAGGAAGTAGTTTTACTTTTATATCTACTTTATTGACTTTACTATAGATCTGCTATAAATTTTTTTGCCAATATTCTGTATTGGTAACTATATTAAAGCAATCTTCAAATTTTTGCTTGTTTGGTCAATTATAGTAATCCAAAAGACTAAGTAGATAAACTTTTATTTAGAAAGAATCAAGTTAAAAAATTATTAAGATGTATTATAAAAATATAATAATGGAACATTTATTAATATGGAGAACTTGCCTTTAGCAATATCTATAGATGCCATATCATTTATGCCAGGCATGTTTCTCAACATGCTAACAACAAAACCATTTCCACTTGATTCCAAAGCAAAGTTAAAATTCTATATACAAATTAGATTATAATGTATAAAAAATGTTTAATTTGGTTTAGTTTTTGATAAAATTTAGTTATCTTAAGAAAATATAATCAAGTTGTCTATTAATCAAGTTTAAACCTTGAAATAGAGTTGGGACTCTAACATATTTTTCCATGAAATAAAGCTAAGAATCAAATATTTAAATTAGAATAAGGATCAAAGGGTTCAACAGTACTTCTATTAATAAGATTATATAGTTAAACATTTAAATGACTATATCTGGGAAACTTAAAGCCAAGTCCATTATAAAATTTAATTAATGTTAAAAATTAATTATAATAAAGTTCTTTAAGTTCTATACAAATCGTTCTTCTAAAAAGAGCTTTATTACTTGATAAAAAACGTTAATGCTATTATTCTTAATTGCAAAACATATTATTAAATCATATACAAATTCTCTTTTTTATATATATTATCTTAGCTAATCACAAAAAATGGTAATGTAACAAATTAAATATTTAGAAAATCCTTAAATAAATCCTTAAACTCATCGATAATTGGTGTAATGTCCTTATCAGTCAATATAGACATTGGAAATTTTGCTCGATTAAAAAAACTTTTTCTAACTTCATTTCCTAATTTTCGTGTTGTTACTAATAAATTTTTAGCAAATTTTATATTACGACTACGGGTTCCTTTTTTTTGATAAAATGTGCTAGTATAACTCTTTTTCTTCAGATCAGTATTATTATACTTTCTTGAATGCTTGGTATTGGGTCTGTTTTTATTTTTTACAGTTTTTTTGTTTTCATCGATTATCTTTTGATCAGACTCGCTGGGAAATTCGTTTAATATGTTATCAATAAGGGCAAGTTCAGAATAAATCGGTGTTAAATTCATATATTCTAAAAAATTGGAAGATAATTGTTCCATTTTTCGGTGTCTAGTGAGTCAGGCACAGTAGGTTTTATTTCATAATGTTCTGCTGGTGATCGAATCCATTCTTTGTAATAATCCATCCATTTTGTGTCAGAATTTGTTAAAGAAGGTTCTTTATTAATGTTAATAGATGATTCGGATTCGTTATCACTCATTATGAAGGAAAGAGAGTTCTTAATTTTGAAAGTTGTGCATTTCCCTGCATATATGTAGTACCTGCATGAAGGCGATAGATTGGTCGACTCCAAAAGCTCCATGTACAATTAGTTTTTTGATACTAATAGATAATATTAATATATTATCCGTAGATTATTTTGTTATGATAATTATACTATACAAAGCTTCAGATATTTATTATTCAATAAATTAAAAACCTATTTTAAAAAATATCAATACAGATGTTAGAACAATCACTACCATAAATTCTATTTGAAAGAAAACAGTGTGAACAAATCAATCCAAGTCGAATAAATTGAACCTATTTTAAAAACTATTTTTAATGCGGCACAGACCTAACATGATCTGGATGTCCGAACCCATGACTTCTAGCTATTATTTCAGCAAATGAATCTCTTATTGATCTATATACCAAAGTTTAAATTGGTCGACACCAAAAGTTTATGCACAATTGGCTCGAAAAGTTCAATATCGGCAATTTCATCATTTGAGATGTGAAGGTAGAATTAAAGGTGATTCTCATTCTTAAAACGAGATGTTACGTTATTCAGAATTTATATAGTTTCTTTCATGAATAATTAATAAACGCTCATTAGGGTACATTCTTAAAACGAGATGTTACGTTATTCAGAATTTACATAATTTCTTTCATAATAAATAAATTACTTTTAATTCCAATAAATTTAAAATTTCTGAAAAGGTTTAATACTATTTATATTGGCACTAATCCCCATCATAATCTGGATGTCCAAATCCTCTTATGTAAAAAAGTTTTTAAAAATTTGTATTGAATCTTCTATCTTCTATCTTTCGTATTATAAACATTTCCAAAGGTTTAGGTTGGTCAATCCCAAAAGTTCCATGCACAACTGGCTCGAAAGGCTCAGTATACAAATATGAATGCCATGACTGTTTGATCCTATAAAAAATTGATAAAATCAGTTTAATCAATTGGAGAAAGAAAATATATAATTAACAGCCAAATTACAATACTTATAATTAATTCAATAATTATTAATATAAAAATCAGAAATATATTGCAATTACACAATTTCAAGGGTGTTTTTTTTTACATCTCTAAAATGTAATTTTTCCTGACGAATTTTTTCCTTAGTTTTAAAATTCATTAATTTTTTGATGCTTAGAATTTTTAGTTCATTTCCGGAAATAACATCCCACCCGATTTTTATCTTTGTTGACGATACACAGTTCTATTATACTTAAAAATTGAATTAGCATGAATATTAAACTATGTTAGGAATATCAGCACAAGCTTTCATTACCTTATATTGCTTTATAAGAAATTCGCTTTCTTCACGGTGCACATTTTTAAAATATTCTAAAAAACTTAGATAATAATCGCTTTCCAACTGAGAATCGATCTTAAAGTCCCGTTGTTTGATTCTATAGAGTAAAAAATCATACAAGTTCCAAGAAGTTATTTCCCTATCTTTAAAGAAGCGTTAAATTGAAAAATTCTGCAATATATGATGTGCTAGCCAATCAGATTGTTGGATTAGCACATGAGTACGTACAGTACGTTGTTTTAATCCTATAAACATGTAGAATGAAAACAAAGAAAATTTATTGAGATTGGTAGTTGTGAAATATTCATATAAATTTTTTAAAAAACGTTGGAACATGGAAAAACTTATTTTACCTGGAGTTATGCCTAATTTTGCCCGGAATTATACTTAATTTTACCTGAAATTATACTTAATTTTGCTTTAATTTTGCTACAGTAAAACATGTCTGACAACGTAATTTACAGACTTAGGTAGCTCTCCATTATTTCGAATACGCCCATGCGCGTTATTTTCGAAAAAAGCATAAAATTCCAATCCTGAATATTGCTATTTTGTAAATCAGTTGGTATGTTGCAAGAGCGTCGGGACGCCCATGGGCGTTATTTCAAAACCAAGCATGTTATTTTTAAAGGATTCAATTTCGAAATAACGCCCATGCCCGTTATTTCGAGTTATGAATGTCTATTACTTACATTTTTGGTTAGCAACCCCGGGTCCATTTTCCGTATTCACTTCTTGTATTTGTCGCACTTTTTGCGATTTTGATTGGTCGTATGCAACAGAAATCTCGGAATCGATCCTTCCATTGTATGTTATAGTATTAGGCATTCTTATGTATTCTTAGTGGTTTAATCCATGTGAATTTCGCGTATACGCGATATTTTGAGCGTATACGTGCTTGCATAAACTTGACAGAATGAATTGCCTGTGGGAAAGCATGTGTAGACATTACCGTCTTAGCGTAAACATTATGAGAAATGAGAATGTATTTAAAGGGTTGCTCTCGCTCTTAGTTCACAATCAAATGTAAGTTCTGAAAACATCCTTAAATAAAGAATACATAAAATATACATTCTTTCATATAATAAATACCTAAAACCATAAAATACGAGTTCCCTAATTTTTCATCTAGTTCCCGCATCCTCTCACACGTCAACATCGGAGTTAAACCGCATGATTAATGGAACTTTCCTGTGACACCAATTACTATTATGTTGAACAGTATTACATAAAATCTGTTACAAAATATTGTCAAACGGCACTATAAGTATGATTAAACTAGCAGAATTTAATCTAGTTCCGCTAAATTTCTTACAACATGAAGTTCATATAATACCTCGCTTCGGACATACCAATAGCTATTATGTCAATAATTATGTACCCTTCTAAATGTAACCTCAAGTTCTGACCCAAGAATATTTCTAACCTCCATAAATGTAATTTTTCTCTAAAATGTATATTGTCAAAAGTTTGGTCACAATGAATTGCATTTAGGTCGGACAGTATCGTATGTAACGAAAAAAGTTCTGTTTATTATAAGTATGTTTTATCTATTTGACCGGCCACAATAACCTTTTATAAAGAAAATGAAGCTTCTTTGTTGCATTTACATTTTATTGCTAAACTTTCAATTATCCTATGTTTTAGTTAAAGCATACACCCCAATACCTCATTTTACACATCGTGCCACATTAATTGGCAATAAACTTTATATATTAGGTGGTGATACTTCTAAAACTTCGATTTTTTCCTTTACACCCACAAAAGATGATTTCTTTTGTCTCGATGTCTCTGCCGCATTTAATACGACAAATATTACATGGACGGATTTTTCCAACTTTGCTGGTACTCCCATACAAAGAGGAGCAGCAGTATCTGCCGGTGGTCCAAACAAGGACATCATTTTCTTAGTTGGAGGAGCATTTGAGAATTCTAGCTATGGCATTCCTTTAGTTTACACATTCGATACTGTAAAAAATGTGTGGAATACCCCTATTATCAAAGGGACGCAGCCGACTAGACGTGATTTCATTTATTCAATCATTGATGTTACAGGTAAAATGTACATTTTCGGTGGATCATATAATACTGGTACAGGAAATTCGACAGGAACTACAGGAAATTATGAGAATCGAATGGACATTTTAGACACAATTGAATTAACTTGGTCAATTGGATCTCAACTTCAAGCTCCCACACCAAGAGATGGATATTCCGCTACTTTACTGCCAAATGGTATTATTGCTTATATAGGCGGATACGGAGTTAATGGACCAACAAACTTAAAAGAGGTTTGACATTTAATTTAGTTATTTCTTTATTAATAAATTATTTAATAACTTAATTTATATTTATAAGATATATTTGTATGATACAAAAAATAATGCATGGGAAACAATGGTAAACCGGCATTAAATGCACAAGTAGAAATTTTAATTTACTAAAGTAAAAATAGATAGTACAAGACAGATGATTAGCAAATCAAAATTTTTACCTCGATATTATATAGTCGACTTAGTCCATCGAGGTGCCTAATGTGATTTATTTTTATTTTTTTTTTAGATTACCGTCGGAACCATTCCTGATGCACGTGCGCATCATTCATCAGTGCTTGGTAAGGCTCAATATTTCTAACTTTAATCCACTAGCTCTACTATTAAATTTACTTAACTGTTATACTGCGTATTTATTTGTAGGATTAAATAATGATCGTATTATTATTTATGGAGGATTTTATAGTACTACATCACCAGCAGTAGCTCATGATTTTTCTGTGCTAGATATACGTAATAAACCATATCAATGGTTTACGCCAAATATTTCTGGTACTATTCCACCTACACCTACAGCTCATACTGCTAATGTGGTCGGAAGATATATGATTGTTACTTATGGTATAGAGTTTAGTGGTTTATTATTTTTATTCTCATTTACAAATATTTGATTTATTATTAATCAAATCTGTAGGCTTCATCTATTCACAAAAATATATAAATCCCGACGTGTATTTTCTTGATATTGGTAATGATTCTGAATATGAATGGGTCACATCATTTGATCCTAAATTATCTCTTACTCCAAGTCCTAATCCAAGTCCTAATCCAAGTCTCATTCAAAATGGATCTAGTATTAGTATTGGTACAATGATTGGGGCTATAATCGGAACATTCATAGGTGGTATCTTGCTTACAATTTTTGGATTGATGATTTATCGATGGTATAAAAGAAAACATCCACGTGCGATCCCAACTCACGGAAGTTAGTTCAAGCTATATATTAATCACTAAAAATTTTCCCATTTCATTGCATGTAAAAAAATCAATAATATGTAACTAAATGTTGTTCTTTACAAATTGTCAGTATATATATAGGTGTAATATGAATTGTCTCGAAATGAGCATAAAAATTTATATCATGTGTAACACGTGACTCAATGGCATTCTTGAACTTTGGACTCTGATATCAAATAAACTAAATAATTATAACACTAGATGTTTTTAACACTAGATGTTCTTATTAAACTCACATGATATTGTATAAAATAATGTTGTCTTTATAAATTTTAACGCCTGAAAATGATTGTTTTTTTTTTTGGAGCAAATTTATAAAATGCCATCATAGTCAAAAATAAAAAATATACAGTAATAATAAAAGGTATCATAAAATAGAAAATATACAGTAATAATAAAAGATATCATAATAATAATAATAAATATTATGAATAATAAACAAAGTTCTATTGATGATGTTGCGGGTAAATTTAAGATTCAAGAGAAGAACCACAATCCTTGATGTTTGCTAAAATCAAAAAAAAAGGTAAGAATAGAACAGACACGAATAAGTCATATATATTTAACCATATATAACTTACCTAAACTATCTTTAGAGCTTGGTGATTTAAATGGATTAGGTTGTACATCCTGAATTCCAGTATTTCTCATAATAATATCTCTCATAGTAGCGGTTTTAATTAATGCAATTTCATCACTTGTATATTTTTGATCCTTCATATCAAAATCTATTAGATCTTTTTTTTTTTAAGATATTGCAATAATTGTTGTGGTAAGGGTGGTTAGAAAGTAGGTTTACTTTTATATCTACTTTATTGACTTTACTATAGATATGCTATAAATTTTTTTGCCAATATTCTGTTATTGGTACTATATTAAAACAATTTTCAAAATTTTGCTTGTTTAGTCAATTATAGTAATCCAAAAAACTGAGTAGATAAACTTTTATTTAGAAAGAATCAAGTTAAAAAATTATTAAGATGTATTATTAAAATATAATAATGGAACATTATTAATATAAAGAACTTGCCTTTAGCAATATCTATAGATGCTATATCATTTATGCCAGGCATGTTTCTCAACATGCTAACAATTATATTATCAAAACCATTTCCATTTGATTTTAAAATTCTATATACAAATTAGATTATAATGTATAAAAAAACATTTAATTTGGTTTAGTTTTGATAAAATTTAGTTATTTTAAGAGAAGTATAATCAAGTTGTCTATTAATAAAGCTTAAACCTTGAAATAGAGTTGGGACTCTAACATATTTTTCTATGAAATAAAGCTAAGAATCAAATATTTAAATTAAAATAAGGATCAAAGGGTTCAACAGTACTTCTATTAATAAGATTATATAGTTAAACATTTAAATAACTATATCTTGGAAACTTAAAGCCAAGTCCATTATAAAATTTAATTAATATTAAGATTAGAATAGATTTAAACAATATTTCTTGTTGAAATGATACTTTTCTGTAGTGCTATTATATTAATTCTGTTTGTGCTAAAATATAAATTCTGCAAATAAAATTAATAAACCCTGTACAGTTTCTATAGTATTTCTAAATATTTTTTTATTAAAATTTATTATTAAAAATATAAAAAAATTTTTTTTCAAAAAAAGATTTTTTTTCAAAAAAAACCAAAATTTTTCAAAAAGAAAAATATATTTTAAGAAAAATAATAATATAAAAAATCAAAAAATTTGAAAGCAAAAACTCTTTTTAATAATTATTTGAAATTTTTCAAGATACCAATCTACAGAAAAACATATAGTTAGTTTAAAAATATACTACAAAATCTTTCAAAGTAACTAGGAATAAGAGGACCCAAACATCTAGTACAGGGGTCATACTTAACATGTTTTAGCAAAACCCCAAAATTTGGGAAGCAAAAAAATAGTTTTTTGCAATTATTTAGCATCCAGTAGTCCAATTTGAATGAACTTTTTTTAAAATAAAGCTTTTAGTAAGATGCATTTAACAAAAAAAAGTTCATTTAATTCTGATTACTGGATCAAAGTCATTTAATTGATGATCTGCTATTTATGTAAAGAATGGTCATAGTAAAACATGATGCAGATTATATATAAAAATTACTATAAATGGGATATGGTGACATAGTGTAGTTAGATTGTTGTTACCAAGTAGTTGTAACAAAAGTATAGAGTTGGAGATAATTTTTGAAAAATTTATCTGTATTACAGTAACCTGAACTCTAAGCCTGGATCATAGATCTGTAAACTGGGTTATACCAACTTGTATTAAGAGTTCTAGCACTGTGTTATGCACAGAATCAGAGTGTATAGATCCTGTGGGTACTTGTACTATGTTATATATAGAACTATAAAACAAAAGAAACCAGATTTGACAAAATCTAAGTGAAAAAGTAGTTAGACTTTTGATAGTATCTAAACAGAAATCAGATAGAAGCGACCAGTAGCAGACTAAGAGGGTTTATAGTGGGCCCTACCAACTGGATTACTGGAGTTATGCTAGAGGGAAAAAATATGTGACTTAAAAAGCATATACCAAGAAAAGGAAGTTCTTGGGTTCACCAGAGCAAATCGATTCTTTTGGGTTCTTAGATTGAAATAGAAATGCAACTAAAAAAAAAAGCTTCTGGAGAAAAAAAAACTAAAAAAAGAATGGGCCAATACTAGAGTTAGGTAAACTTCATAAAGGCAGAAGTAGGTAATAATAGCAGTTGCAGATAATCCCTAACTGCAAGCATAAGCCTTAGTGAATGCATATATTACTGAAGTGTAGATAATACTTGTGTGGAACAGGAACTGCTCTACCAAGTCTTTTACTAAGGATAAATTAGTTCTAAAAGTGCAGTTAGTATTCAGAACAGAGTTTTGATAATACAAAATAGACTAGAAAGAGGCAAAAATCTGAGATTTTAAATATGCAATGCTGGTATATAGATTACAGGTATAGCAGCTAGTGTAGAACCTTCGGATAGCTATTTAAATAGGCAACCAAAAGTTGCAAATAAGCCAAAAGTTGCAAGTGAGACTAATTGTTCTCTTGTCACTGTACAAATGTTGGATATCCTCTATATAGAACACTAAGGTTTAAAAATATCTTAAATAAAAGCCAATCCTAATATGGGCACTTTGACTAAAAAAAAAACTACTATAGGTCCAAAAGTAGCATGTGCCTATCTTATATGTGCAGATTTGATTCATATGATAATGGGTTGTTATATTGTACATTACTGATGTACAATATAACAACCCATCATCATGTGAATCAAATCCGCCCATATGTAAAACTTTGTTTCTTACTGTTAATGATATATGCTAATTAATTGAAAGTTGTAGAGCTCATTGAGATGCATTTAATAGTAGTTAAATCATTCTAAATTGGTCTAGTATATAGTAAAATATTATTAAAAAACTATTGTCTAACTATGTATATAAATAAATATTTGTTTGCATAGTGATTTTACATAGTTAACTAATCATTTTTTAATAATATCTTGCTATCTACTAGGCCAATTTACTTTACTGCATTGAGCAAAAGACCCGGGATCTAATACAAAATCCCTGCTCAAATATTTACAAAGTATCTCCAAGTATTTCATTTGGTAACAGGTATTTTGTATAGTAGGATCTTTTAATAGGGAGTATTTTGTGTGGGTATTTTGTAGTTACTCTACATTTTTGTACAATAAATTTCTGGCAAAATTGTTATAAAAATTATTCAATTAAATTTAATTAATCGAAATAATTGAGCAACACCTCAATCACTAGCAAATTTTATTAAGGGAGCTGCTTGATGCTACAATATTAATAAATATAATATACCCACGTCTTTTACAAAATCCCATATCAAATAATTGCAAAATACCTAGATATTACACTTAGTGAAAAAATATGCCATGTAAAATACCTGGATCTCTTGCATAGTGGTACTTAGAAAGAGGGTCTTTTGCTCAGTATGGTATAGTAGATAATCTAACCACTATTAGATGCATTTTAATAAGTTCTACAACTTTCAATTAATCAATATATAACATTAATTTAGTATAAAAAAGTTTTAGATAGGCACATGCTACTTTTGGGTCTATAATAATTTTTATATGTAATTTGCATCATGTTTTACTATGATTATTTTTCAAATGACTAGCAGATTATTAATTAAGTAAATATAGTTTTGTTAATTTAGCAAATTAAATTAAAATTGGCCAAAATCTAGTTGCAATTATATGAAGGATGTTTGGGGTTCTGGAATAAGAATTTCAATTTGAGAATAACCAAAAAAGAGCTAAAAAAGAGTTCTTAGCCTTGATTTCCTAGTGTAAAGCTTAGAAACTTTAAAGTAGAAGTTGGTACATACTAAGAATTTCTGTTATGTTGCTTATAAAAAGAATTATTTTTGGATAATACTTGTTTTTTCAAATTATTTTGTATATACAATATACTTTTACAATCAAAAAATATAATAATGTAAGTGGACACTCTTTCTGACGATCCCTCGAACCAACAACTACTAAATAAACCTGCAACAATACTTATAGTTAGCAACATTTACTTTATACAAGAATTTACCTATAGCAACTGGAATAAAGAGTTTAGAGCTTGATGAGTCCTTTGGACTGTACAGAATAATTGAAATAGAGCTGAAATAGAGGTTCCCTTTGGGTTTGAGACTCACGATAGAAGACCACAGAACTATAGAATAAGTAGTTGGTGAAAACCTAAAGCTTTTGTCAAGTATCTGTGGAGCTGTGGCAGAGTAGAAGCAAAAACCTGGTCAACTTTGCTATTCTATATAATGCAAACTATCACACTCTCTTTATATTGGTTTATTTTTGTTGGCTACTTAGTTTTTTCCTTAATTTTTCCAAAAGGTGGCAATTTTGGTATACTCTCTTCAGAAAATCAACATTGTTTCACATTCAAGATGGAAACTCTAGTACACAAAGTTCGAGAAGTCACGTGCTCACTATGCTGTCAGATGACTATGTAGTGCCGGTGAATGACTAATGTCTAATAGGTGAGATTAAATTAAATTATAAATTAGTGGATCTCAACCTCTTAGAAGATGTAGGGTTACGTAGTTACATTCTTTATTGTAATACAGTACTGAGATCATAAGCATAACAGAAGTTTATTTTGATTGGTTGTTAAAATACCCTGGAAAAAATGTTGATCATACTCCAGATAAAGTATCGGCCATATCCGGATAAGAATTATTACTTTTCAAAAATATTAGTTAGTACTTTCTAAAAACATGTATTATAGTCTTACAACATATTAATTTATTCATAATAGCTACTTTAATTTATATTTCACAATGTACATATGGGCTGGTTTAAGTAAGGCCATACAAAATTTAGTAATTGGTTTTCATAACATTTAAAAAATTTTTCACCCACCCACCCGAATTTTATTTTTATTTAATAAAAAATTTTATGTTTAATAAAATTTTAAATTTTAAAACTCATACCCAAGACCCGGCAACCCAGCAAAAAATTCATAACAATTAGGTAGTGCGACATAGTTATACTAAAACCAGAAATGTAACGTACATCTTAAAATTTTAGAAACAGATATTATTTACATTATTATACTTTATAATTAAGATCGCTATATTATTTTTTTTATGCCCAGCTTCTATCTATTTTTAACATACTTTAACAAGTGGGCGATTTGGATTACGTATAAGTATAATATATGTGGCAAGGTAAAAAAGTTAAAAAAAATTAAAATTTCGATTAAACTATCTAGCATATAGTTATAGTTTTCAAATTCTATAAATTCACATATAATTTGACAACAAAACAGGACAAAATTGATTATGGTAATTAGTATGCCACTGTTATATAAAATAATAATAATAATAATATGCCTTTTGAATTAAAAAACAAAAAAC
>QKWP01000726.1:204920-226514 GCA_003550325.1 Gigaspora rosea | reverse complement strand
TTTGATCATTTCATAGCTTATGCCTGTAGGACCACAGGCTTTACCGTTAGGGAGTTGAGAAATTGTTTGGATAACCTCTTCTTCTGTTATAGGCAGAGTTAATGGAATATACCATTTAGACTTAATATGTGGTAGTGGATGGTATTGTTGGTGCCAGAAATTATTAAATAAGTTTTGATTAATAGGCCTATATGCGGTCCAGTTATTGAAATGTGACTGGATAGGTTGCTTAATTAAAATTGGATCAGTAATAAGTTGGTTTTGGAGCTTAATATTTGTAAAATGGACAGGAGGTTTGTAGCGATCAAGTATACTATTTATAGCCTGTGTAGGTTTAGTTACAAGAGATTCGCATCTTTTTTCAGAGGCTTGGTTAATTTGTTGTCGAAGAAGAAGAGAGTATTCTAAATGGTATGCATGATATATTTGTTTCCAAATACTTTGTGCATGTAGAAGCCATGTTTGAATTTGATTAGAATCAAGCGATTTAAGGAAGTTGAGATTACACTTTGCTTTTGAGTTGATAAATAAAATGTATGAATTGATGTGAGATAAGTAACTAATAGAATTGCTTTTTAAGAGTTTAATAAGATGTTCTAGTTTTTTGAGACCAGTATGAAGTACAGTACAGTGTGGTGTGTATTTGTGATTATAACTTCGTTTACGAGTTTTTTTGTTAGGAATTTTTTGAATTGCAGCCTGTATAATACAATGTTGTATTTTATGCCAGGTTGTATCAAAACTTTCTTGTGTGTTAGTTGAGAGTGGAACTTGGTTTCTGGTAAATAGCTAAGATAATAAATCAGAATACTCTGTCCATTGATCTGAGCTTATTGTTTTGTAGTTGAAAATTCTGCGACTAATCCCAGTATGAAGGCGTGGAGGTTTGCTATAAGCATTAGGAAATGTTCAAGAAGTAAATAGAATAAGATGGTCACTAAGAATGCTAGTTTGGCTATTATTTAGATTATAAGAAAGAAGAAATTGTATATTAAATGAGTCAGTCCAGATATAGTCTATTCTGCTATTATTAATTCCATTTGACCAAGTGTAGTATCTATTGTTATAGTGTGCTCCAATATCAAACATATTTGAGCGATATAAAAAGTTTATAAGTTTATATTTTGATGCTGAACTAGTTGTGTTATCATGTGTGTTAAAGTCTCCCAGGATTATAGGGTGTAAATTAGATTGTTGAGCCTGTAAGATCCAGTTGATAACCTGATTTTGAGTTTGATTTCTTTTGTTTGAATCAGTAGATGAAAGATAAACTGATATAATACGAAGCTTAATATTGCCTTTGAAAAACAAGTCCAAAGCAATAGCTCCTTCTGAGTGAGTATGACAACTGTGTACATGAGGTTTAAAATGGTTGTGAATCATAATGGCAGTGCCTTCAATTGAGCTTTCAGAATTTGCCCAGTAGTAGGTAAATAGATTATTGTTGCAGAAAGAAAGTTTTATTTTGGATGAGATTTTAGTTTCAGTAATACATGCAATTGAGATATTGTAGTTAATACAGTAGTTTTGCCAGATTTGCCTTTTGGAAGCAACAATAAAACCTTTAACACTGTGTGTAACAATGTTTAGGTGCAGGTTTTGCAGAAGATCTTGGGTGTTAGAAGAAGAGCCTCTACTTGGAGGTGTTGTTGAAATTGGAGTAGAAAGTGGTATTTGAAAATTGTTGTTGGATGATATAGGGGTCGTATTGGTATTAGAGTTTAATTTTGTATAGTGTTGTAAGTTGGGTGTCGAAAAAGGAAGATTATTAGAAAAGATTGGTATTTGAAAACTATTATTGAATGATTTAAGCTCTATATTGCAGAAGGTTGGTAGCTCCCCTAAAGGTGAAATTATAAAGTGACCTGGTAGTAAGTTTTCATATGGAAGGTAAATATGTGCTTCTATAAAGAAATAGTCAATTTGAGGATGTGGTTTGACAGAAATTTTAATATATTGGTCTAAATAGAACATGGGGTAATGTTCTAGTATATATTGTAAAAAAGTGCCTACAGTTTGTGGGAAAGGTAGAGTTTGTAGTCTATGATAGTAAAGAAATTTATTGTAACATGCTGTTGGGTTATATATTTCAGGAGAGTTAAGGTCAGAATAATTATAGTTTCTGTCATCTAAGGAGTTTGTAGGAATTTCAATTTCTTCGTCACTAAAATCTTTTACAAGTAGTGATTCATCATAAGTTTCTGATATTATGTGGTTGCTAGAGTTGGTGTTAGTTGATAGCAAAGAGGTATTGAGGGAGTGTTGTACTTCAGAATGAGATGAAGATATGATATCTAAAGTATTATGGTTGTTTTCTGTAGAAACGCTCGCCGTTTTAAGCTCGGTTCTCACAGCTGCGCAGGATACCATAGCCTGCCCTGTACATTGGGTCTGGCCGTCGTAATCTTGGTCCTCCGCGTAGGTATCGAATTTTATATTTGCGGGCAACGGTTTTAGTGTAGTATTTTTGCTAATATTTTTAGCATGTTAACTGGGGTCGCGCTTTGGTTAGAGTTAGTATTAGGGTTAAATATTAGGGAAAAGATAAATTAGAACACAATTTAGAAGTTAGAGCAAAGAATAGAGTTATAGGTTAGGATAAGATTTTGGACAGAATTAGCGGTAAATGACCAGAATTTAGAGTTAGGGTCAGCCAGAATTATGCCACCCTGGCAGATGTATTAGGAAAATCTCTAGGCTGGTAGTAGCTGACCTACATTATGATATTGTTACTAAAAACATTTAGTTTATAATAAATATTTAAATAAATAATTATAATAAGGTTTATGTAATTTAGCGCATATGCGTTGTAACGCACCTATTTGATAAACCAATCAGATCGTAGGATCAGGTGTAATATGAAATTAAAAAATAGCAATCTTTTAAAAAATCGTCTGTGGCTCATAATTTTGTTTATGAAACCATTCTTCGTGCTCTAACAAAAAAAATTCCTTGTAAAATTTTACTATAAAGCCCTTTTCTCGCCTACACACTATTCTATCCTTACTCTAACTCTAACTAACAAAAAATGGGGTTATTTTGGTTGTTTAAATTCATGTTACACCAAATCATATGAGGTGCGCTACAGCACATATGCGCAAAAATATTAAATTCTTATAATAATATAATAATTAAAATTTTATATAAAACTTATAATGCGATATCATTGGCCGATATGCATATTGTGTAACAGAAAAATTCCCTTCAGTTAAAATTAGCAATTCTCTTAAAAAATATAAAAAAATTAAAATAAAACATACAAAAAAAATTTAAAATTTGCATTTTATTATAAAATTATATATCGGTTTTACTAAATCACACCACTGGTGCTCAACACCACAATGATTTTCACCAATCAAATTTTTTAAATGCAGCGTAACGTAAAGATCAGTTGTAACATAAAATTTTTGTTGGTTTGCTTTTTTTTAAAACATACCTTTTAACTCAAAATTTTATCTATGAAACCACCTTTTTTTTTAAAAAAAAAAAACCCTTGCGAAATTTTACTATATACTATACCTTACCCTAACCCTAACTATTGTTTTAACTTAATATTTATCAACTTTAACTTTTGTTTATTTTTTTTTGTTTATTTTTTTGATATTGATCTTCATGTTATACTGCATACTGGTGTTTAATACCAATGGTTTGATTTATAATTACTGTTATATATAATATGTTTTTTTAAAAATCAAATTGGTAAGCATATTATTTTTATATTTATTTTTATTTATTAAAATAATTAATTTAATTTTTTATTTTATTTAACAGTTAATTATAAAAAATTAAGAAAATAAATTTTTCAATAAAAATTCTGTATGGTTTTTTTTTATTAGACAATCCCATGCGGGGTTTTTAAAAAAACCACGATTGCCTATCTCTACTTGTAGTATTAAATGGAATAGTCCATTCAATTAAAGTCTGAAGAATAAGTTGCTCTACTGTAATATTATTAACATCGTTAAGTAAGTCTACCAAAAACTAATTTAGTTATATTTTGATAGCTGAATAGCACAGTTATCTATTGTTTCATTAACAATAAACGAAACTGGTTTGTTCAAAATTCTAATTTAACAGCTACAATATGTCTTTATACTGGCTTTAAGTAACTATTTTCTAAACATTCAGCTAAAGAAATAGATCCACCATTGATAAGATTATTCTTAAGCCATGGATGTAAATTATCAACTTTTTCTAATAGTGAATTGGCATTTACAAATGTCTCAACTAAATCTAAGACTGTATCCTTTTTTTTTGTGTCACATCTATTAACGTGTGTAATGTTTGTTATTTTAATATTATCTTATACTGTTCTTTTGCTTTTTTATTAGCAACATTGTCTTGTACTACTTATGTGGGTTGTAATGGTTAATTATAAATGATAGTTAGTAGACATGTCACAAAGTCGATATATCAAAAATCCATGATCCTCAAAAAAATGGATCAGAAATTCATTTGCACGACTTATTGCACTAAATTGGGGTGTTGATGGTATTTGAAACAAACTATTAAAAAAAACTCTCATTGTTTATGTAGTTCAGACTATATAATACAAAAAAATAAATTTAAATATAATATCTTACATGCCAATTTTTTTTTCTCAAAAAAAGCATTCAAGTAGGCGCCGCTAGTTTAATAGTTTTATCTTGCTTAGCTTATATTTGCTTATGGCTTGTTCGTTACAAAAAAATATACTGAATAACTATGCTATCCTTTAAATTAACAATTTGAACAAAAATTGTATTGGCATAGATTCTTTATATACATAGATTAAGTTATACACAAATTCTGAAATTTGATTTGTGTACTAAAATAGCTACCAATCATATTTATCATGTAACTTATTTCAAAATTTTTTAGGGTTCCTGATAATGCATAATTATTTATGTCACATGATTAAATTCACTGAGAAAAAAAAATTCAAATTTTGCTTTGTGCAAAAAATTCTATTTCTTTTGAAAAATTACATTTGAAAAATTTCTATGTCTCTGTCCCGTAGCAATCTCCAAAAAAAATAAATAATGGCAGATTTATTTGAAAAAGCTAATCTAAAATGAAAGTTCTAATAAGTCAACTGGGATTAATTATCTACTGAGCATACAATTAACCACCAACTAGAGTCGAACCTACATCTTTACCAGACAGCTGCGTCCTATTGCTCTAACTGTTAGTCTATAGGGGGCATCCATAAATAACGTTATGTACCCCCTCATAGTAGTGCTTGACCCCTTCTACTATATAAAAAAAGTTTTCAAATTTGTATGTTTATATATAAAATTTTACAAAACCTTGAATATATTGTGACACAGCGATCCGATTTGGATGATTTAGGTACCATTCGATTCGTCTCAGTGAGACGAATCCAATGATACCAAAATCGTTAATATTTGGATCACTGGATCAATAGTTATTCACAAAAAACTATTGATTTTATAGTCATTTTATAAGAAAACATAATAACCAATAGTATTTGGCCAATAACTTTTGATCTAGCGATCCAAATAAAATGAAATTGGTACCATTCGACTCCTCTCACCGAGACGAATCGAATGGTACCAAAATCATTAAATTTGGACCACTGGATCAGTTTTAGACGATTTTTTTTAAAAAAATTGCGTTATATTTTTTGACCTCCTACTTAAGAGGAAAATCGTTATAATTTGTCAGACCCCTCCCCCTCTTGTATAACATTATTTCTGGATGCCCCTATATTAGAAATAATATAGTTGATTTTCAAAAAAAATTTATTTATATATAAAAATTTAAACTATCAGTTAATCAAAATCAAGATTGTCATATTTTCGATCTTTTTGATCTATAATAATATATTTTGAATTTTTACGCTTCTGCATTCACACCTTCAGACTGTGCACTTGTTAAATCTATTTGCTAAAGTATCAATAAAAATATTGAGGTTTGAGAATATAAATATCTTCCTAGTCCTAAGATAAATCAAAAATCTCTTAGTAATAAAAAAAAAATAAAGAAAAGTAATTTTGTAGCTAAGAAATCAATATTAAGTCTAAAGCATGAGATTGAATCAGCTACTGGCTTTCGTTGTGCAGGTAGTCTGTCACCCTGGTATATGTGAATATAATGTTTACAAGTTATTATTTATCATTGTGGTACACTTATTAATATTAACAATCTTTATCTAGAAACTCAGTCACAACAAGCCGAGTTATTTAATGAATCTAAAATTGAGTTTTATATTCTAATTGTAAGTGATTCTATTGGAATGGGTTGGAATTTGTAGATAAACCTTTTTTTGCATACCATATTGTTGTAAAATAATGTGCAAGGGTGAAATTACAATTTTTGACTTAAATTAAGCTTAATTCAGGCCATTATTCTAAATAATGCTTATGCCCATTATTTCATAACAATACAAGTTAGTATTTTTTGTTAATTCTATTATATATATGTTACATTTAAAAATATTAAACAAATGGTATTTGAATGTATGATAGAATAGGTGATGATATATCCTATTTCTTAGATTAAGTAGGACCCCAAATAATCTATGTAAGGTTATATTTGAGCATCATAGTAAAAATTTTTTTGGTTAGCACTTTTGGTTTGATATATTAAGCTACATTTCACACATTAGATCGAACTTTCATCTATCTTTACCTTTTTTTGAAATACAATGTCTCTAAAAAAAAAAAAAAAAACTTATGCTTACTAAAAAAAAAAAAAATACCCCTCGATGTAACACTCGCTAAAAAACATAAAAAAAAACAAAACTTATGCTCACTAAAAAAAAAAAAATTTTTTGAAAATTTCAAAATCTCTTAAGCCCGTTTAATCTACAAGATACCAAGGATCATAAATATATATTCTACAAAATGTGCCAAAAAACTTAAAAAAAAAAAGCCTGTTTTGACTGATTTTTACCCTCTCCCTTTTATTCCCCTCTTCCTTTTACTCTCCTCTCTCTTTTACCCCCCTTTCCCTTTTATCCCTCTCACCCTTTTACTTCTCTTTCTCTTTTCTCCTCTCTCTTTTTTACCTGCCGGGTTACTATTATAGCCCAGATTTTTTATTAGCACATTTCAAATATAACATTTATAAAAATTACCCATTAGCATTCTTTTAAATATACCTATTTTGCCATTTAGCGGGTTTCAAATATAACCTTTTTCTCCAATACCTACTTTTCAAATATAACCTTTTCTAAAAAATAGGCCTCCATTAGCTATTTTTCAACTATAACATCACATAGATTATTTGGGGTCCTGATTAAGTAATGAGCTGACCGGTTTGTTACTGAAAACTATATTGGCAAAGTGATGGCATTAGTTGCTGAGATGAGTTAATAATTTTCATTTTACTGGTATGTGATTTTTTTCACATTTTTACATCAAAGTAATGAATATGCCACTTAAGAATTTGGTAGTAAATCATTCATTAATTCATAAATATTACTATTATGTATATTTACATAATAATCTAATGAACAAAAAGATGGCAGGATTACAACCTATATGGTAGAACTCTTTGCATATTAATTGCCAGATTTGAAGTTCTATTGGTAATTTTAATATATTTCATAATAATATCAATATATTCCATAGGATTTAACATTTTCATTCGATTTTATAGAAAAACTTGAAGATTTAGCTTGCATAGACAGGCAATACATTTTGTGAATTTTCATACACAAAAGGTAGAATTCATGATTATTTATTGAATTTATTTTATAAATATTTCTCATGTTTATTTTTTCCTTACTATAAAGCCTATTGCAAATTCAATTGAACTTATTACTATAATTATTCTGAGTGATTCATTTTTGTTACTGGGCCTATAAACATATCAGATCAATATATTGTGAAGAATGTACAAAAGTTAATTGAATTATTTTATTTGATCAATAACATTAAATCTGTTTTAAACTCCAATATTCGAATGATTCAATATTTTAAATAATTCAAGTATGTTATGTTGCACAGCCAAGTAAAGCCTGTTATATCTCAAGAATCGTCTCTATTTCAGAAAAAGTACCTCATAAACCTCATAACAATAAATTACTTGGCTACTTTGAATTTATTCACTGTACACTTATATTTATTGTTAAGGTAAATAATGGTATTATTGGTTTGATGCATATTACACTTTGTTGTTGTTGTTGATGTTGACTAACAATATTTACTTTTATTAATAGTTACAAATTTTCTGACATTTTTCGATGTAGAATTGGCTTGTGAAATAAAACTTAAATATAAAGCAATCAACCATGATTCATTGCAAATGCTTAAAACTCCAAGAAAGTGACATCATATTGTTACAAGTAATGTTAGAAAATTAAATGAGGCAACAAAAAAAAATAATAATCTTTTTACTAGACAACCAAAAATTACCCAAAAATAACATAGCAAAAATTATTCTAAATAATACCAATGCCCGTTATTTTACAACAATACAGGTAAGTGTTTTTTGTTAATTTTATTAATTATACGTTGCAGAAATATTAAACAAATGGTATTTGAATCCATAAAAAAAGTATGATAGAATAGGTGTATGATATATCCTTATTTCTCAGATCAAGTAATGAGCTGGTCAGTTTGTTACTGAAAACTCTGTTGGCAAAGTGATGGCATAAGTAGCTGGGAAGAGTCAATAATTTTCATCTTATGCAATTTTTTTTACATTTTATATCTAGCGATGGATACGCCACTTAAGGATTTGGAGGCATTAATTCATAAATATTACTATTATGAATATTCACATAATTACCTAACAAACAAAAAGATGGCAGAATTACAACCTACAATGGATAGGGTAGAACTCTTTGCCCATTAATTGCCAGATTTGTGGTTCTATTGGTAATTGGCCAGAGTGTAGTGACAGACCCTTATTGTCTATGCAAATTGATACAAAAATTATCTTCCTGATATGCTTTAATTGTAAAAATCTTGACAAATTTTACTTTTTTGATATACTTGCATATATATGATGTAAATCTTATCAGGAATTCGCACAGTGTGTCCATATTTGTACTTTAATGTTACCGACATATGCATATTAACATGTTTGTGTAATATGATGAACATCAATGGGCTCCGGACATATAATGCTATGCATTAGCCTAGTTTTAATAAATTGCATAATAATATTAATGTATAAATTTCATGCCACATGATTGGGTTTGATTGAATCAGGGACACAGAAATATTATTTCGATTTAAAGCAAAAATTTCAGTCAATTTTTATAAAAATTTCGATTTATTTAACATTAAGAAAAAAATAATGATAATCCCGGCTGAATTAAAATGGCGAAAATTATAAGCTAATCATTTTATATCACATGATACACATATGGGCAGATTTATTTCCGATCGACAAAAAATGTGATTATTGTAAAATTAACATTGATTGGTTGATTTATTAAATACAATAGTAAATATTTAGGGCTTTGTAAAACTAGAGCTAAAACTTTTTTTCTAAAAATATGACAGTTGGAAATTTCACATTTATACTTGCCAAGACCTTAGTTTCAGGGATCCTGCAACAGTTTTTTAGGATCCCACAAGAATAAAAACTTATTAGTGACGATGTCAAAGAAATCACAACATAAAAATACAGTACTCTGTGCAGTATGTGGCAGAGAAAAGTTTTGTAAACTAATACCAAAACTCTCACTTAAAGCTATGCAAAACCTGCTCAGAATTTAAACACAGAACTTGGTTTGTACTATCAACTTTGTTATAACATTATACTGAGTTGGTTTTATTTGATAGAAATTTAAGCACGAATAAAAAAAATATAGACAACGTAAAAACACGGGGCCATGTGCAGTATGTGGCAAAGATCTTTAAACAAACAAGAATAGTTATTTCAGAATACAAGAATAGTTTCGGTATTGTGGTATGAATTTCTGTATTTATATTCATTCAGACAAATTGATAATTTTTTTTACTTCGTATTAATATTCACTAATCTCAAAACTAAAACATTAGTTTACTAGATATAGTCAACAAAAAAATACTAGACATTTTAGATAATCTTCAATATTTTAATTAACTGTACTGTAATTTATATCTTGTGTGTTATAATTTTATAGTAGTTGTGCAGATGTGATTTAGATCCACTAAAAAAAAAAACTCTTACTAAAAATTTACATTAATAATAAAACTCTAGAGCTCTCGCTAAAAAGTTACTAAAAATCTGTATTCTCTTCAAAAGCTAATTAAATCTATAATTTAAATATTTAAACAAAAGTCTCAACAACATATAAATATATATAACTAAAAATACAAATAAAATAATTTAAATATTTAAACAAAAAAAAACTATAAATTATTATAGTATTATTATTATTATTATTTATTATTATTATTACAGTACCTACTTTTAGATAAAATACATATGAGCGATATTGTTTAATTTAATATACGCTAAAAGTTGAAATGCGTCTCTAGTAAATAGTGATGGCAGAAATATAGAGTCGAATTACTATTTAAAAATATATAATTAAATAAAGCTTCGCTGATAATAAATAATTTGATAACTGATAATAAATCGTTTGGAATTGTTATTGATTTTAATCATATTTTTTGATTAACAAATGTCACGTTATTAATTTGATTGGTTAATGGTCATGTTTTGATCTAAAACCGAATTTTTGACAATATTGAGTGGAAACAAATCTGCCTATATGAAATTTTATAACAAAAATTTCGATTTTATATAATGAAAATTTAATTTCAAAATATTTCTGTCCCTGGATTGGATGTATAACACAGTCATATGAGCATGAATCATTTATGTCACCTGATTAAATTCACCAAGAAAAAAAATTCAAATTTCGATTTGTGCAAAAAATTTCTATTTCTTTTGAAAAATTACATTCGAAAAATTTCTGTGTCCCTTTCCTGTAGCAATCTTCAAAATATATATATATATATCAGCAGATTTATCTAAAAAAGCTAATCTAAAAAAAGAAAGTTCTGATATGTCAACCGGAGTTGATTATCTATCGAGCACACAACCAACCACCAGCTGGAGTCGAACCTACAGCTTTATCAGACGGCTGCATCTCATTGCTCTAACCGTTAGGCTACATCAGAACTATAGTTGATTTTCAAAAAAAAACTTATTTATGTAATATAGGCCGATCTGCATAGTACTCCAAAATTATCCAATCAAATTAATGAATTTTACATATTAATAATGAAATTTCTGGTAAGTTACATAATAACCTACTTTAAAACTTTCCAAGTATATTGTTTTTTAAACCAACACTTCTGATCAAAAAATATTTTTTTCTGATCAAAAAATAACATAGGTATAATATATATACAAATAACAACTAAAGAAAGTTCTCATATATCAAAATAAAACTTATAAGTACAAAGAAATAGTAAGTTCATTTAAACCATTTAAATACAAATTATAGCAACTTTTATAAAAGGTAGATGGACATGAAGATCGCACTTTACACAAAACAGACAGGTATAAAAGTAATCCTGCAAACTTTTTTGGAAAGCCCTTTTTCAATCTGACAAACTAAATTCGAACACAATTATTCAACAATAGGAACCAATAACTTACTCAAAGCCTCGCCAATTTGCCGATAAGTGTTCAACAGATTATTTATTTGTTGGTTGCGGTTTCATTATAGATTTAATAATTGTTGGTATAATATATATAATGTTAGATATTATCTTGATTGAATTGAGCTAAAAAGGGTAAAAGGTATCTATTTATTGTTAATAATGTTTTGATAGTTTTATTACCCTTTATCAGTTTGCTTTTTCATCATTGGAGTTTTAATTTGAGACTGGATTTTACGTTTTATTAGCACGAAGCCTCAAATTTCGCCTAGAATTATATATACCTTACTGAAGTTTTATTTTGGTCAACGAACCATTTGCACCAAACTGCCTTTTTTTGTACTGATATTTCAAAACTTCATAACTATTAGGTAAATAGAATTATCACTTAGTATTCATACTTTTTGTTATATCAATACTAACTACTGGGGGTTTTTTTTACATTATGCCATGGAGTCGATAAAAGTTACTCATGTACCGATTGAAGCCATTATTTCAATCAATTGTAGTGATTGAGCATTATGTTGTGCTAGCCAACACCAAACCGACTTTTATTACAGACTTTTCAAGCAAAATTATTGTTCAAGTGTTTTATACTTTAGTTAGGAACCTTTGTTATTGATATTCTAACCCTGATTTTTTTTTTATATTATGTTTTATAGAATTGATAAAAGCCACTTATATCCCTTAGATTGTAGTAGAACACAGGCGAATTTGCCTGCGTTTTTGCACTTTTTTAGCTCTGATTTACTTTTTTAAAATACTAAAATAATTAAATAAAACTTTGTACAATTATATTTGAAAATAAGGATTACTTTTTTGCAAAATTAGTTTTTATATTATAAGAAAATAAATTATAGTTACATATAAGCTGAAAATAGATAATTTTAAGAAAAAATTTTTTTAAAAAATTTTATTACAATTTTTCTGCGATCTTATTTAGTTTTAGTTTTAGAACTATAGTTCTTAAGACAATATTGAGTTTATATAAAGGATGACAACTTTCATTATTGCAACTTTAATGATTTACTTGTAAAAATTAAGACTTGTATTAGAAGTAAAGATTTTTTTTATAGATGGAAACATATAAAATTTGAAAAAATCTAAAGAAAAATTTTAATAGTAAAAATGCCAATACAAGAACTTTAAACATTTATTATATTAAAGTTTTCTAATGATTTTAAAAAAATTTTATAACAAAGTTACTAAAACAAAACTTAAAGAATATTTTTTACTTAGAAAATATATGGCTAAAATCAATATTTAAAATTTTATTAAAAATTTTAAAATACGCAGGCAAATTTGCCTGTGTTACAATCTAAGGGATACTGATGGAGGTTCTTATTTTGATTTATTGTAGTGATTGAGTATCATCTTATGCTAATTAGCTACACAAAAGCACCTTTTATTTTTTGCACTAGCTTTTCAAATTTTTATAACTACTAAGGTAAGCAGAATTATTTGTTGTGGATTTTTGCTATTAATAATATATTTAAAATCTGTATTTTTGTGTAAACCGTGTCATCCGTACATATATTGCAGATCAACTACAAACAAGTTGTAGTATTAATTAATTTAAAGAGATTTAAGTTTGTGCACATCCTATGCTTTATCAATTAGTAAATGGTATAAAGGAAAAATTTTTTTTATTATAATGATTGACGACGCCCATTTATTTATCCAGGATATTCCTTCAATTTAGCAGAACACTAATGCCAAAGAAATTGAACGAAACAATTCTTTTTTATATTATGTATTATTTAATTGAATCGATAAAAGCAACTCATGCACTGAGTTCTTTATTTTGATCTATTCCAGCAATTGTGCATTATATGGTGTTGGCCAACGAACTTTTTGCACCAAATCCAACTTGTTTTGCACCATCATAACTACTAAGATAAACAGAATTATTAAAGTATTTCATACTTTTTTAGGGATCTTTGTTATCGAAATTAACTAACTATTGATTTTTTTCATATAGAGTCGATAAAAGTAGGGATTGGAACCATTTAACTGCATAAGAACTTTTTTATAATGTTGGGACGAATTAGGTTGATTATGAACCAGGACAATTTTAATACTGGCTGAATTAAATTATAAGAAAAATTTTAGACAATTCCAATCCCTAGCTACTAATGCGCTGAGTAAAGCCTTTATTATTTTGATTTTATTGCAGTAATTGAAATATCATGCTATGCTGGTTAACAAGTAACCCAAATTTTTTGATATATTGCAGTGATTAGGGTTCCTCAAATTCAAATCAAATCAAATATTGGGTCAATTTGAATTTGATCAAATCAAATTGACCCTAATTTGAATTTGATTTGATTCAAATATTTGAATTTGAATTTGATTTGAATTTGAATTTTTAATAGTACTTTTCAAATCAAATCAAATCAAATTTGGCCATATTTGAATTTGATCAAATTAAATTTAGTCAAATTTGAATTTGAATTTGATTAAATATTTGATTCAAATATTTGAAAATCAAATCAAATTGCGGAACCCTAGCAGTGATGGAGCATATATTGTGCCAGTTAACAAAATTTTGTGCCAGATCGATTGGTTTGTGCAAACTTCGCGGCTACTAGAGCAAATGCATTATTGTTTGAGCATCTCATATTTTTTACGATGGTTCTTTGTTATCAACATTAGCTACTGATTTTTTTTCTTTAACTATACTACAGAGAATCGATAAAAGTGACTTATATGCTAAATGAAATCTGTTGTATCGATTGGACATTACTAAAATCACTAGTAGATTCTCAAGTTTGTAAATGACTGAATTTGCATCAATACTTGCACACTTGCTTGATCGTTAGAGGACTATGTCTAGAAAATTATAGCTAGGGTATGCATTATAGATAAAGTGGGTTAAGGTTTGGGTATGTTTTATAGATAAAGTAAGGGTTAGAGTGGGCATTATAACTATTTTGAATTAAGTAGATAATATGTAAAATTGTTTTTAAATATTGTTTTTTAAATATAAATTAAATAAATAAAATAGTGAAGATTTTATTCAGATTTGTAATTAGAATTATTTAAATAAATAAATGAAAAGTGATATATTTTATTGAAAAAAAACTAATTATACACTACGTGTATATACACAGGTACCAATTAATTGATTTGAAAATTAAATCCGTTAGGGTTAGGGTCAGTTTTGGGATTGAAAGGGGTTATAGTTTATAATAAAATTTTGTAAAGAATTTTTTTGTAAGAGTGGTTTCATAATCAAATTTTAAGTTATCATATGTACCTGTGTTTATACACTAGATACAAATAGTGTTGCCTATTTTATATTTTTTTAGCATTAATTTTTATTCGTATTATAAATCAATAAAGTTTATATTGACATTGATTCTATAATATATATTCAGATTTTAAATTAATTTATACGTAATGCTTATTTTAAAAATAGTTTAAAGTAAAGCTTTAAACAAGTTCTAATATAAAATAAAAATTTTTAGTTATAACAGTAAACTGGTTTTTAATATAAAGCTATACTTATGAAAAAAAAGTTGTTATACGATATACAAATATATTTAAGATTAATTTTTTATTCAGTAGTAAACCTGTTTATTATGATAACAAAAGAAAGGCCTCGACAAAATAATGGACCTTGTGCAATTTGTAGATATGAAAATACTTCTAAAACATTTTGAAAACTTACTGAGGAATCTCTTAAAATAGAAAACAATAGTCCTAATGCTAATTTAATAGTAAATACTCTTAAAAGAGCAAAGGTTCGGTAAGTAATTTGAGCAAAGGTTCAGCAAATTATATAAAAAAAAACCAATTTAAGCAAGGTTTAATAAGTAATTTGAGCAAAGGTTCGGTAATTAATTTGAACAAAGATTCAGTAAGTAATTTGAGTGAAGGTTCAGAAGTAATTTGAGTAAAGGTTCAGAGCGAAGGTTCAGTATGTAATTGAGCGAAAGTTTTATTATTTACACTTTTATTTATATATTAAAATACTAACGTGTGTTATAGTAAATAATTCGATGATTGATTAGAATCAAAATGATTAATATACTACGTATGCCCCGAAGCAAAACGAGGGTTAATTGCTAGTTTTTATTTTATATTAAACCTTGTTTAAAGCTTTTACTTTAAAAAATATTAACTATTTTTAAAATAAGCATTACGTACAAATTAATTTAAAATCTGAATATATATTATAGAATCAATGAATTTAAAATCAATATAAACTTTATTGATTTATAATGCGAATAACTAAAAAAAAATAAAATAGACAATTACTATTGTATACTAGTGTATAAATACGAGTACATATAATAACTTAAAATTTGCTTATGAAACCACTCTTACAAAAAAAATCCTTGTAAAATTTTATTATAAACTATAACCCCTTCCAATCCAAAGCTGACCCTAACCTTAACCTTAAATTGGGTTTAATTTTGATATATTATGCGAATTTGCAAATCAATTAATTGATACCCATGTACATACACGTAGTGTATAATTAGTTTTTTTTTCAATAAAATACATCACTTTTCATTTATTTATTTAAATAATTCTAATTACAAATCTGAATAAAATCTCACTATTTTATTTAATTTATATTTTAAAAACTATATTTAAAAACAATTTACATATTATCCACTTAATTCAAAATAGTTATAATGCCTACTCTAACCCTCACTTTATCTATAAAACATACCCCAACCTTAACCCACTTTATCTATAATGCATACCCTAGCTATAATTTTCTAGACATAGTCCTCTAACGAGTGCAAGTATTGATGCAAATTTCATTCCTTCACAAACTAGTAAAATTCAGAATCTACTAGTTATTTTAGTGATGCCCAATCGATACAACAGATTTCATTTAGTGTATAAGTCGCTTTTGTCGATTCTCTGTAGTATAGTTAAGAAAAAAAAATCAGTAGCTAACATTGATAACAAAGTACCATTATAAAAAATATGAGATGCTCAAACAATAATTCATTTGCTCTAGTAGCCACGAAGTTTGCACAAACCAGCGCAAAATTTTGTTAACTGGCACAATATATGCTCTATCATGCAATATATCAAACAATTTGGGTTACTTGTTAACCAGTATAGCATGATATTCCAATCACTGCAATAAAATCAAAATAATAAAGGCTTCACTCAGCGCATAAGTAGCTAGGGATTGGAATTGTCTAAAATTTTCTTATAATTTAATTCAGCCATTATTAAAATTGTCCTGGTCCATAATCAACCTAATTCGTCCCAACATTATAAAAAAAATTCTTATGTGGTTAAATGGTTCCAATCCCTACTTTTATCAACTCTATATGAAAAATCAATATAGTTAATGTCAATAACAAAGATCCCTAAAAAAAGTATGAAATACTTTAATAATTCTGTTTACCTTGGTAGCTATGAAAATTTGAAGACGGTGCAAAAAAAGTTGGATTTGGTACAAAAAGTTTGTTGGCCAGCACAATATGATGCTCAATTGCTGGAATAGATCAAAATAAAGAACTCAGTGCATGAGTTGCTTTTATTGATTAAATATTATATAATGTAAAAAAGGATTGTTTCGTACAATTTCTTTGGCATTAGTGTCTGGCTAAATTGAAGTAATATCCTGGATAAATAAATGGGCGTCATCAATCATTGTGATAAAAAAAAATTTTTCCTTTACACTATTCACTAATCGATAAAGCGTAGGATGTGCACAAACTTAAATTCTCCTTAAATTGATTAATACTACAACTTCTTCATAGTTGATCTGCAATATGTGTACGGATGACACAGTTTACACAAAAATACGGATTTCAAATGTATTTATTGATAGCAAAGATCCACAACAAATAATTCTGCTTAGCTTAGTATTTGAAAAGCCAGTGCAAAAAAAAAAAAAGTTGCTTTTGTGTAGCTAACTAGCATAAGATGATACTCAATCGGTACAATAGATCAAAATAAGAACCTCCGTTAGTATATAAGTGGCTTTTATCAATTCTATAAAACATAATATATAAAAAAAAAAATCAGGGTTAGAATTTTAATAACAAAGGTTCCTAACAAAAGTATAAAACACTTGAACAATAATTCTGCTTGAAAAGTCAGTGTAATAAAAGTTGGTTTGGTGTTGGCTAGCACAACATGATGCTCAACACTACAATAGATTGAAATAATGGCTTCAATCGGTACATGAGTAACTTTTATCGACTCTAGGCATAATGTAAAAAAAAAATCCAGTAGTTAGTATTGATATTGTAACAGATCAAAAATAACAATATACGTTCTTTTAATTTTTTTTATTTTATTTTATACATATTATTATTTTTTCAATTATTGTATATATTATCTTTCGTATGTATCACGTGCCAGTATTTGATAGTATCCCTAAAATAAAAAAATTATTAGTTATACAAATAAGGGAATCACATGTAGCGGGAAAGGCGCAGTGCATAATTTCGCATTGACACTAAGATTTTTGTGCTGACGCTAAATCTATAGCGCAGACAAGAAATCTTTCGCGATAACACTGAATCTAAAACGTTAACACTGGTTTATTCACGTAAACATTGAATCTTCAACGTAAACGTTAAAATTATAACATAGACGCTACAGAAATTAAACATGTATATAAGAACTCTGAAAATAATAAAGTTGAAAATAAGTTCCATGCCCACTTTTAAAATAATATCACAATAAAGTAAAACTACTTATCTTTTGAAATTCAACTTGTAACTTTAATAATCCATTCGTAACTCAATTCAACGGACTGAATTGACTTGTAACCTCGAAGCGGTATTATTAGATTCGAATTTTGGTATCACCTGCTTGTAAATCCTTGGAACTTGATCACATGATATTAAAAGGAAATAGTCAATCTCCAGTAGAAGTACTTTGTTGATATATAACATATTGAATTATCGCCTTCTTTAGCATCACCAGCCTCAGACAGTCCTTTCGAAACCTTTTGTATATTGATAACCTAATTTCTGGAATAGCTAAAAATTCCTAAATCCTCTTGGCATAGGAGTCACCTGATTAACTATTGATCACTTGATATCCCTATTGATCACCCGATATCCCTTAAACATATTACCCATTAGTATAGCATTATTATATTATTTATTTTGATATCAAATTATTGATACCCCTATATTAGTATTACCGGTGGCAGCGTTTTTATATTATTGTAGTGATTTAAGAGATAGATCATCCCTTTGTTCTCCACATGTTACAAAGTCGACCTTTGCACCCCGTGATCTATAGAAACTAGTATTTATATCTCTCTTCTCGTAATCAGTTGGAGCTTTAATTGGCACTATTGTCTATATTGTTTTACCACTCTCTCAACTCAACCGTTACAATATAACAAAAAGTATGAATACTAAGCGATAATTCTATTTATCTAATAGTTATGAAGTTTTGAAATATCAGTGCAAAAAAGGCAGTTTGGTACAAATGGTTCGTTGACCAAAATAAAACATAAGAAAAGTATATATAATTCTAGGTAAAATCTAAGGCTTTGTGCTAATAAAATGTAAAATCCAGTCTCAAATTAAAACTCCAATGATAAAAAAGCAAACTGATAAAGGGTAATAAAACTATCAAAACATTATTAACAATAAATAGATACCTTTTACCCTTTTTAGCTCAATTCGATCAAGATAATATCTGACATTATATATATTATACCAACTATCGTTAAATCTATAATGAAACCGCAACCAACAAATAAATAATCTGTTGAACACTTATCGGCAAATTGGCAAGGCTTTGAGTGAGTTATTGGTTTCTATTGCTGAATAATAGTGTTCAGATTTAGTTTGCCTAATTGAAAAAGGGCTTTCCAGAAAAGTTTGCAGGATTATGTTTATACCTGTCTGTCTTGTGTAAAGTGCAATCTTCATGTCTATCTACCTTTTATATAAGTTGCTACTATTTCTTTGTACTTATAAATTATACTAGTTTTATTTTGATGTTATTGTATATATATTATACTTATGTTATTTTTTGATCAGAAGTGTTGGTTTAAAAAACAATATACTTGGAAAGTTTTAAAGTAGGTTATTATGTAACTTATCGGAAGTTTTATATATAAAATTCATTAATTTGATTGGGGTACTATGCAGATTGGCCTATATGTAACAAAAATGCTGAAGCGATAGAATATCTATTTGAAAGGTAAACTTGGGGTGCAAAAAAACAAAGAACTTGGATTATTACATTTAAATTTGGCTGCTGATAATAAGCATGAAAAGGCTATTGATTTATTAAAAGAATTAAAAAAATATTTTAAAACTGAATTGGAACTTTAGTTTCTCAAAATATTAGTACTAAATTTGTTTATTGTTGTTGAAAATATTTTATTTACTTATTATTTATTTTTGAGATATTTTTATATCGACATGTTTTTTAAATAATGACTATACGAAATACAAATTATATAAATAAAAAAGATAAATCTATTATAATGAAGTTTGAATATAAAAGTTAAATATATTTATTTATATGCTATATGATATAAGTTATTTGATATATAATATATAATATATAAAAAATACTAAATATATAGTATAACCATATAAACCGTAATGATAAAGCTTATATAAAAAAACAATATACTGCAGGTTAACACTTCATAATCAGTTAATTTTCATTAATGTAAATGATCTAAAATAATTAATAAACTTGTTTAAATTGTATTGATATGTAATTTCAATTACGATCATATTACTTACATTAAAGTTACTTTAATAATTTATCCAAAGGAGATGCATCAATATACTATAATATGTTATCTAAGATTAAGAAGCAAGGGTAAAAATTAATCTAGTTGTTTTGCTTTCTTTTGCAATTTATAGCACTGAAATACAATTTAGGACTAATTATTCAGGAAATAACTTACCCTGACTTAAAAATTTGCTTAAACATCTGCTTTTGTAACTAGCTTCTTTGGTGTCAGTGATACCATGCTTAGCTTGGTTTTTCGAATTGTTGACCTGTAGTTAACATCTGTTTTTAGGTTTATCATCTAAGCACCTATTCATTAAATCCAAAAGTAATTGAGGAACTTCACACTTGATTTTAGGTCTCTGACCACCAAGATCATGCGGAATATTATAATATGGTGGATATCCATTAAAAATTTCAGATATAATAATTCTATAAGAAAAAATATCCGATTTTTGAGTATATACTATACTATCACCATTAGTTGATGCCCTTAATAATTCTGGAGCAACATAGGCAAAAAGCTCATTAGAATTTGAGACTTGTGATATTGGTTTGCATAAACCAAAATCAGTTATATAAGAATAATAAAAATTTTCATTAACAATATTTCCAGAATGAAAATCCTTATGCACTAATTGGACTTGATGAATTGAATAAAGTCCTTGAGCTATATGATATAAGTTTTCTATTTTAGAATCCCAACTTAAGTCATAATATTTGCTATCTAATAAGTTTTTCAAAAAGCTCTCTAGTTTGTGGAGGGTTTGGGTGTGGCGAATAAGATTTTCCGATTTCAGGACAGAGTTTGTAGAGTTTGGGAGTCTTGGTATTTATGCCGTATTTTAGGTGGCTTGTTTGTGCGATGGTTTTAAGCTGTTTGTGGTCTGTGCTCCCGTGACTGACTTCTGATTGGTAATCACTGCTGCTGTGTAACATTAAAGTGAGTCACGCTTTCTGGATTTGCTTTTATTGGTGATTCTGCTAATCACATGTTCTGGTATCACGGGATACCGTGCTTAGCTTGGTTTTTCATAGTGTTTCGATCTATAATCTGCTAATCCGAATGGATCCAATGATTCAGATTGAATACGGATATCCGTATTCGATAATTTTAACTGGATATATCTATAATATTTACAGATTAAGGATAAGGATTATCCAGATCATATTCCTAAATATCTTTCATGCGATTGTCAATTTGGCCAGCAACCGATGATAAATATATTACACTTCCTTTGGTAAATGTGAACTGATTTGAAAATTAGTGGGACACATGATGAATTTTGTGATGATCATCCAAATTTTGATAATTATTTTTTTTTTTTTTTTT
>QKWP01000726.1:166572-198227 GCA_003550325.1 Gigaspora rosea | reverse complement strand
GAGGTCGGGGTCCTGATCTAGGTCGATTTCCATAGTATTGGAGGTACCGGATTCAGCCTGCGTGGGAGCATTTTGTTGGGATACAATTTGGGATGGTGGGATCAGGTCCTGGGTCGGGGGTTTGACTAGAATGGGTTGTTTTGAGGTGCCGGAATCATTCTGCTTGGGAATATTTTGTTGGAGTACAAATTGGGGTGGTGGGATCGGGTTCTGGGTTGGGGGTTTGACTAAAGTGGGTTGTTTTGATGAGTGATCGTCATGTGACGTCATTTCTGGGGTTGATGGGGGTAAACTGGGATCGCCATTTTCTGAGTGAATTTTTTCGAGTGATGGGTCTGAGAGTAAAGTCGCGTATAGGTTATTGGAAGTTTCTATCGAGTGGGTGGTATGACGGTTACGATTTTTTTTGTTAGGTTGTTCGTTGGAGTATTGGTCGTCTTCTATATCAGTTTCCATTGGTATCCGGTTTTCTCTTGTGTTGTTGTTGACAGGTTCATGTAATGGTGTTGTTGCCGACATAGTCGGCAACAGGTTTTTGAAAGAAGTTGGTATTGCGAAGGCTGCGGAGTAATTCCTTTTCCTTAATATAGTTAGAGTTTATGTTGTGTAAGGTGGGCAAGGCCCAAGTATCGCTGTAACAGTTAGGCTTGTAGTATGAGTTTTGTGTTTTATCTCTACTGTTTGTTTATTTCCGATTTTTGATGATGTACAGGAGAGAGTTTTTTTTTCTCGATAATTATTTTTCAGTTAGAAATAGTTTTTTGATAATATAAAATTAAAGTTATTACCGATTGAATTTGCATATGATCCATAATATTCATTACGTGTCCCACTAATTTTCAATCAGCTGTTAACTTAAACAACTCTCTTAAACAACTTTCTTAAAATCGTGAATCGTGAATTTGCCAAATTTGCTTCTGTTTTGATTACCTAATATTTACAAACTATTTTGGGTGAAAAAATAGCAAAAAGTCAATCAAAGTCTCACAAATTTGAAAACGTTTTGTATAATGGTCTCAAGTTCATGAACAAGTGCAAGAATAAGTGCAAGCGCAAGCGCAAGAAAAACAAGAACAATTGTTCCACAATAGATAAAAAGAAAACATGAGATCAATAAAAAATAGCGAATATATTAGCAAATATTAAGAAAAATTACATTCCACCAAAGATTTAGATTATTGATTTCTAGTTATTCCATTTTTCGTAGATTTTTGGTCAGAATTTTTGCCGCCCAGTTTATCTAATTTTTTCAGCCATTCTTGTAGTTCGTAGTTTTATGTTGATCTACCAACCAATAAACCATGTGCTAAAACTAATATAGCAATAAAACAAATAATCAAGTTATTATGCTTTAACGTTTTTTGATTGGTTATACAACCCGTGATCAAAATGTTAAGACTAATATAGTGATGACATCACAATTATCTCAAATTCATTAACAATTATTTAATCACGACTGTATTGTGTATCGATTTGTAACAAAATTTTTTACGGTAAATCATGAATCAACCAAATAAAAGTTACAGCATGGAATGAATAAAATCCAGGTATTTTACACCCCTTCTGATTAACTTATTACCGAAATTATAGCTGATCAGTATGGTATAGATTTGCAAAAATACTAATCGATACCATACCGGTACCATAACTATACTCTGGTCATCTGTACAGAAAATTTTTTTACAGTAAATCACCACAATAATCAGTAAGTTTTGTAACAAAAGTTTAAAGTAAATTGTGATAGAAACTACACCTGCTAATTCCAATACGAGCTGACTCAAAACCATACTGCATTGGGGTGTTCGATACACTATGAAAATCAAATCTATGTGTGGTATTATATAAAATTCTAATAAGACAGGTCTTTAAATGATTTTTCCTGATTAACCAATCTAGAGGTCCAATCTGGATAGCATTATTTGGATAATTATCGGGTATTCAGATGACATCTACCCGGGTCAAATCACTAGTAACAACTAAAAAAAACTTGCATTAATTTGCTATAGAACTTCCTACATCAAATTCTATCTTAATATTTTTTGATACTCAAAAATTAATAATATTTCGCATATCTTACTGCATTTGTCTGGCACGTTTCTTGTTAATTTATTGAATTCGAAATTGGCATTTCATTTTGTTAGATATTTGAAATAAACTATTTAAATTTTGTATATTCCAAATATAAAACAGCTTCATATTAGCATTTGCACTTTGTGCTCATATAGAATCCAGATTCAATAATTGAATTCGGATTTATCCAAATTCAGATTATTGGGTATACAAAGTAGGATCTGAATTTAATCCAAATGGCCCTTAAAGAATAGGATCGAAACACTAATTTTTCGAATTGTTAACCTGTAGTCAACATATACAATTTTTTAGCAGATGGTCTGTTTTTAGGTTTATCATCTAAGCACCTATTCATTAAATCCAAAAGTAATTGAGGAACTTTACACTAGGGTGTTAATCGGTCCAGTCCATTGGTCCTAATAGTAAATATAAACTAAATTATATCATGATAATACGCATTTTAAAACAACTATAAATTTTTTTGTTAAAATTCAATTACAAACCCCTTAGTTTAAGATCAAACCACGTTCAATGTATAATGAAAACGGGCTGTTGTTAAAGTTAATAAAATAGAAAAATTTATTAATTGATTTACAATTTGCACTGTATTTGTGCGAAATAATGTCTATGTGCATTATTTTGGAACACGAGTTTGAAACAAACTAATGATTAATTTAGCCGAGGATTTTTAATGATAAAAATTATAATTTGCATTCGACTAATTAACTATTAGCTTGCCTCAAACTCGTGTTCCAAACAACGCCTATATGCAAATACAAGATTATCTAGCTATTATGTCTACTAGTGTTCCATGTGAGCAACTATTTAGTTTAGCTGAATTAACAGTTACTAAATCATGAAATTCTTGAAATGAAACTGTTCGGGCTAAATCTTGGTTTACGAAGACTTACCATTCTAAGTTTTAATTTTACAAAAATTTTTTTTCCTGCTAGCAGGTTTTTTTTATATGCGTATAGTGCTTATAAAATACGTATAAAACTTTTATACTATAACACGATTAAAAATTTTTTTGATTTTAACTTGGAAATAACCCGATACTAGTAGTATACTTTATTTTTTATGTTTTTTTTTTATTAAATATAAAATGTTTATAAATTTTTAAGTATTTGACAATATGTAAATGCTAACAATATTATGTTTATAAATATTTTTTTCTATGCAAGTAACATCTAATCGTTTTGTTAATATTTTCATATATTAAGACAATTCTTGTCTTGAATCAGTACAAGATTGAACATTTGGCGTGCCCAATTATGATTATATTATTTCAATCAAATTATCAAGTGGTTGAAAGTGATAAAAATCTTTTTAACAGAATTTAACTATAATGTTCATATTTACGAAGTTAATTAAATGATGTTATTTTGCTATTTGCTATATTAATATACTATTATTTCAAATCTATAATTTATGTATGACTAAAATTATCAAATGTATTAATTATTGCTCTCTTATATCATATAAGCAAATATTATAAATTTGAAAAGCTTATTGTAAAAGTATTGAAATTCTTTATACTAGCAAACTTAATTTCATCGTTATAGCAAAAAAGTATTATATTGATCATCATCCGTCTGATCTATCTCTATTCGGTCCTATTCAGTCCTGGACCGCAGCCCAGTTCAGTTTTTTAAAAGACTGGGCGGTCATTTAACCAGGACGGACTTTAAATTGTATAACTTTGTTCTTCTAGTGTGATTTCATCAATACTTCATAAACAATGTAACGTGAGAAATTAAGATCTAGAAATTCTGAGAATAACTCGAAGTTCGAAATTTTGCGGACGGACCGATTAACAGCCCTACTTCACACTTGATTTTAGGTCTCCGACCACCAAAATCATGTGGAATATCATAATATGGTAGATATCCATTAAAAATTTCAGACATAATAATTCCATAAGAAAAAATGTCTAATGGTTGAGTATATATTATACTATTACTATTGGTTGATGCCTTTAATAATTCTGGAGCAATATAAGGAAGCACACCAAAGCTCATTAGAAGTTGAGACTTGTGATACTGGTTTGCATAAACCAAAATCAGTTATATAAGAATAATAATAATTTTCATTAACAATGGTTCCGAAATGAAAATCTTTATGCACTAATTGGGTTTAATGAATTGCATAAAGTCCTTGAGCTATATAGTATAAGTTATCTATTTTAGAATCCCAACTTAAGTCATAATATTTGCTATCTAATAAGTTTTGAAGACTTCCTTGTTTTGCATATTTCATAACTATCATATAATCACTATCTTGAGGATTTTTAGTTATACCAGAATTTGAGACTTGTTCCAGCGTAATGACTCTATTTTGTGGAGGGTTTGGGTATGGCGAATAAAATTTTCCGATTTCAGGACAGAGTTTGTAGGGTTTGGGGGTCTTGGCGTATTTTTAGGTGGCTTGTTTGTGTGATGGTTTTAAGCCATTTGTGGTCTGTGACTCTGTGACCAGCTTCTGATTGGTGATCGCTGCTGCTGTGCAACATTAAAGTGAGTCACACTTTCTGGATTTGCTTTTATTGATTCTTCTGATCATGTGTTCTTGTGTCACGTGATACTGTGCTTAGCTTGGTTTTTCGAATTGTTGACCTATAGTCAACATCTGTTTTTAGGTTTATCATTTAAGCACCTAAGGAACTTCACACTTGATTTTAGGTCTCCAACCACCAAGGTGGATACCATTAAAAATTTCAGAAATTTCAGATATAATAATTCCATAAGAAAAAATATCTGATTTTTGAGTATATACTATACTATCACCATTAGTCGATGCCCTTAATAATTCTGGAGCAACATAAGTAAGCACACCAAAAAGCTCATTAGAATTTGAGACTTTTTCCAGCGTAATGACTCAGGGTTTGGGTAGGGCGAATAAAATTTCCGATTTCAGGACAGAGTTTGTAGGGTTTGGGGGTCTTGGTATTTATGGTATATTTTTAGGTGGCTTGTTTGTGTGCCGGTTTTAAGCCGTTTGTGGTCTGTGCCCCGTGACTGGCTTTTGATTGGTGATTGCTGCTGTTGTATAACATTAAAGTGAGTCACACTTTCTGGATTTGCTTTTATTGATCACGCGTTCTGGTATCACGTGATATCGTACTTAGCTTGGTTTCTCATAGGCAAAACTTACATTTTTGAGCTCTTGCACTTACTTTTTTGATACTCCTAGATGTACCCCAAAATTTATATACTTTTTTGATACTAATATCACGTGCAGATTACCATTACCGGCAAGCTTTTTTAAAATTGCACTCTAATTACAAACCTGACCCTAATAACAATAACCTATTAAAAATGATCATATAAAATATTATAACTTTTCTATAAAGAACAGCCCACATAGGTTTAATAAATAACTTGATTGCGAATAAAATTTACTGTTTTAAAAAAGTTTAGAACGCTTTATTATATCTTTATTTTTAAGCTTTTTAGTTTCGACCTAGTTGCGCAGGTTTTAACAAAAATTATATAATATTTTTAAACGACATTTATATGAGTTTTTCTTAAAAAAAAGAATAAATCTATTTTACATATAATGTTGTTTTTTTAAAATGAAAAATACGCATAAAAATGGTTTAAATACAGTATATCATTAAGTATCTGCGCTTTTTAAAAAACTTTTAGCATTATTGAAATTAGTTTATTTAAGGTTAGTACTTACTACATTAGCACTAGATTTATTAAAAAAATTCTCATAAAGGTGGTTTCTTGGGATTTTTGAATAACAGGCAATTTTTGACTAAAGCGAATGCTTTGTTTTAAATTTTCAAGATTGTGTTATGTCACGTCAAATCGCTAAATCATCACGTGGAGATAGTACCAAAAAAGTATATAAATTTTGGGGTACATCTAGGATTATCAAAAAAGTAAGTGCAGGAGTCTCAAAAACATAAGTTTTGCTTCTCGTAGTGTTTCGATCTGTAATCTGCTAATCCGAATAGATCCAATGATTCGGATTGAATACGGATATCCGTATTCGTTAATTTTAACTGGATATATCCGTAATATTTACGGATTAAGGATAAGGATTATCCGGATCATATTTCTAAATATCTTTTATGCGATTGTCAATTTGGCCAGCAACCGACAATAAATATATTATCCCTTTGGTAAATGTGAAACTGATTTGAAAATTAGTGGGACACATGATGAATTTTGTGATGATCATCCAAATTTCGATAATTATTTTTCGGTTATAAATAGTTTTTCAATAATATATATATTAGGTATTTTAGCGGTTCGCTTTTTTTCTGAGCGTAGATTATAGTTTCACCAAAGCAAATTTGGGGGTCTGGTGTTTTTGCATTGGTGATCAGCACTGATTTATTGACGATTCGAATAATATTAAAACCATCAAAATTGGATGACTAGATCATGATCAAACCTAGCCATTAACTAGTAAATACAATTTGGTTGATAATGCTCATAACAAATTCTTTATAGTCACGCATTAATTTAAAATAATAAAATGAAATTAAATTGTAAATGCTTATAGCCTATTTTAAACACATAAATCGATAATTTTCATGATACTTATCTAAGTTAATGTGAACAAATGAATTTAAATATTTATAAGTCTGAATAACTTATAAGTTGATAAATTTTTTTTATACCATATACTAAATTAAAAAGAATAAAATGAAATTAAATCGTAAACATTCATGAACTTGAATAGCTTATTTAAACACTTAATAAATTTCATCATACTCATTAAATTAACGAAACAATATGAATGAACTTGGATAACCTATTTTAACCTATGGATTGATAATTTCTTTATAGATACGAATTAAATTTAAGCGAATAAAATGAAATTAAATAAATTAAATAGCAAATTTTAAGTAGCTTATTTTAAATACTTATATCACTAAATTGTCATCATACTCGCCTAAGTTAACGTGAACAAATTAAATAGTAAATAGGTATGAACCCAAATAACTTATTTAAACATATAGATTGATAAGTTTTCTTTATAGTCACGAACTAAATTAAAGCGAACAAATTGAAAAATTAAAACAAACAAATGAAATTAAAATTACTTTAATTTTGAATTAATAAATGTCGGGGATAATGCTGAAATCGGAATTTGGGGTCTCTATTTGAAACTATAAGCCTTGTTAAAATTCACATATACTCTTTAATTATCAAATTTATACCCAAATCTTACCCTAAGCCTATAAGACAAAAACGAAAAAAACACCCCAAAAAAAATTTTAAAATTTCATATCAAAATAGATCAAAATTTCAGGATCAACTGATTTTAGCATCATCCCCACAATGAATTAACGAGAATCAAAATGAAATCCTTAAGCTGCTTCAGGAAATTTACTTGATTTCCAAATTTTTAATGCTCCAGATTAATATAACGAGTCTTTTGATGATACATAAACTAACGCGTACATAAATAGAAAAGTTTCACAAAGGGATGATCGCACATAGA
This sequence comes from Gigaspora rosea, assembly GCA_003550325.1. Taxonomy (NCBI): domain Eukaryota; kingdom Fungi; phylum Glomeromycota; class Glomeromycetes; order Diversisporales; family Gigasporaceae; genus Gigaspora; species Gigaspora rosea. The sequence goes on along the minus strand of QKWP01000726.1, from coordinate 190,694 downwards.
CGGAAAATTTTTGATCGCCAAAAGGGAGGAGCATCCTTAACCTATACCGGGGTAGAGAGGCTTTTATCCTATACCCGGGGGTATAAGTTTTTATTCTGTACTGCCTAAATATGATTGGTCCAAATATTAAAAATGTTTTTATTATATATTATATATTATTAATAAAGATAATTTTTTATTAAAAAAAATAAGTAGCGAAAAGTACAAAAAAAAAAAATAAAGATAAAAAAAAACATAAAAAAAGTATAAGACAAACAACTAAAAGACTAGCAAACAACAATTAAAAACACCACCAATCTACAACCAAAAGAACCACCAATCTACAACCAAAAGAACCACCAATCTACAACCAAAAGAACCACCAATCTACAACCAAAAGAACCACCACCAATCTACAACCAAAAGCATACTAAACGACGACCAAAAGCACCACCAAACGACGACCAAAAGCACCACCGACTTAAAGATTTATTTTGACTTAAAGATTTGCTAAACATGTGCTTTTGTAACTAGCTTTTTTATGAATTTGATAATTAAGTCATGATGAATTGCTAGTTAAATTTTTAATTAATTTAACTTGATTGTATAATTCATTGTTTTTGGTTATTAGATTATTTTGATATTGATCCAATTTATTATACAATTCTTTAGCCATTGGTCTGTTGTTAGGTTCATTATCTAAGCATCTATTCATCAAATCCAAAAGTAACTGAGGAACTTCACACTTGATTTTGGGTCTTTGGCCTTTACATATCTCTAATGCTAGACCAAAATCATGTGGAATGACATAATATGGTGGATATCCATTAAAAATTTCAGACATAATAATTCCATAAGAAAAAATGTCTGATGGTTGAGTATATATTATACTATTACTATTGGTTGATGCCCTTAATAATTCTGGGGCAACATAAGGAAAGTTGAGACTTGTTCTAGTGTAATGACTTTAATTTGTAGAGGGTTTGAATGGGACGAATAAAATTTTCCGATTTCAGGACAGAGTTTGTAGAGTTGGGGGTCTTGGTATTTATGGCATATTTTTAGGTGGCTTGTTTGTGTAACAGTTTTAAACCGTTTGTGGTCTGTGCCCCCGTGACCGGCTTCTGATTAGTGATTGCTGCTGTTGTGTAACATTAAAGTGAGTCACGCTTTCTGGATTTGCTTTTATTGGTGATTCTGCCGATCACCAAAACTTTTTTTGATACTATCTTCACGTGATGATCGACACAACAAATAGACAAATAGCGATTTGACGTAACGTAACACAATCTTCAAAAAATTGCGTTATTCAAAAATATACTTGCCGCCCAAATTAGTGGCCCAAGATAAAATCCCAAATCCCAAATAGTTAAAACCTATTTGTGATTTTAATATTGTAAGTTCCAAATGCCCAAATAGTATTTACCTTTTATATATATCCCAAATCCCAAAATTGTTCCAAATCCCAAATTTATCCCAAATATCAATAATCAAGAACGTGGAACTTATTTATTTAATAATAAGATACGTTCTTGATAAGCTAATTGATAATCTAATAGCAATGCATGTACAACATACGCACAACATATGTACTATAATATTATTAACGCTCTTTTTAACGATCTCAAAAGGCGCTTTCATGTTTGTGCTACACGATTTGAATATTCTGACCAAGATTTGGCCTCTTTTTGGCTTGGATCGTTATCTGCTTTTGGCGAAAAAATGCATGTAAAAGGAACTGATAGTATCACAAATATGAAAGCGTTTTATATTATAGTCTTCTAGATTATGATCTAGATCTTGATCTTGATCTTGATTCCCAGCGCTCCATTTTTCACTCCACTGCGAATAACCGTTGTATTTATAGAAAATGCGTTAATTTTGAAACCCCTCAATAATAAGTATATTGAATTAAATATAGTATTCCAGTTTTACGAAATTAGTAGCTGTGCAATGTTGTCGCGCTGAAACCAGAAACGAAGTGCTTTATTTAGGATCTGTAAATAAGTCTGATTATGATAAGATATATAGGTTAAGCAAATAAAATAATTTTTCGGTCAGTGTTTTATAAAATTGGCCATGATTATGGACTGCTTGGGTCAATTTTATAAAGGCAGTAATTTTGTTGATAAAATTGGGTTGACCTGACATATTGTTAAGCTAGAGATAGGTTGTTGATGAACCCTAACTAAAAAAATTGGGATTAGCATGTTTTTCGTAATGAATTTTATGGTAAGGGAAAATCTATATTAACATAATGACAATGTAACAATTTGTTTGTCTACTTTTCATGATTTGACAGTTAGTAATTTCAAAAGTAGCAGGTTTATAATTTCAAAAATATGTAGATTAGTGATTTTAACAATAGGGTTTCAGACCTAAGGTTCAAGTTTCTGATTTAGAATTAAATCAGTAATGTATTTATTTCAAAATCAATGATCTATAAATTCTATTTATTTTAATTTGTAAGCTTATTTATATAATAATGAATTCTTTTACGATCATGAATTTTCTTTCGAAACTCTATCAAAGAAAGTTTGCTTATTTTATCTACGGATTACTCCTATTTCATTTTCTGATTTCGAAATTTCAAAATAGAAATAGTACTTTTCGAACTCCCACTTATTTTCAAAATAAGTTAACTCTGAAACCCCCTAATGTGTGATTTAGTGGTTTCAGGGATCACAATAGTAGGTGCGTTCAATATTTAATAGTGAGTGGTTAATGTGGATAGTCCGTAATTTAGCAGTGAGTAGTACCGATTTTAGTGGTGGGTGGGATAGATTAGTGATTTTAAAAGTAAATATGTTAGCTTTTGAGTTCACTGTTTAACGGTATATCAGTTAGTACTTTTAACATTGGTGGGTTAGTGATTTTAATCGTGAGATAATTCATAATTCTAGCATTGGGTGGTTTGAAATTTCAAAAATGGTTTAGTGGTTTCAACAGTATGTTTGTCCAGAGCGAAGCGGAGGACACTGTTTTTACGACAGCAAGTGATCATTATTATCACGTGCTCATGTCTGTTGCATCTGCGATGATGATTGGTTGAATATTCTATATAATTATTTTTTTAATAATAAATGTAGGTTGTATAAGTACTATTTATACGCCAAATAGATTCGATTGAGCTTAAGTGATTATTTGTTATAAAAGAAAAAGAAAATAATTCCATTATTGGAGGTTTCGCATGTGCATCTGGCTTTGAATTTAATGCGCTTGCAAACTAACTGATCCCCTTTGTAGTTATAGTAATACAAGTCACTCTCGTTATAGTGAAGCCATCGGGCTATTAATTTTTCTTCACAATATCGAGAGATTCACTATAATGAAGGTCTCTCGATATAGTGAAGATACTATATAAAAATATAAATCTTCACTATATCGAGAGAGTAATAGGTAAGTTTATCTACACAGGTTTTTTCTGCAATTATTACGTTTTTGTCAAAGTTGTTCTCACGTTATTAGGTTCAGCACTTTTGTAAGTATTAACTGATTTCTTTGACGGGAATCTTCCACGAACGTGAGACATTGTTTTGACGAATTTTTTTTATTCGATTTTTTTGAAATTTATTAACAATCAGTCTAATTATGTCAATGTATTCAAACAAAATTAATACGGTTTGCATAATTTTGTGACCCCTATGATTAATTTTTTTTATGATTAAAAGATTATGATTGCAATCGCGATCGCAATCATAATATTCTAATCATAAAAAAATTGATCATGGGAATCACAAAATTATTTGGCATAGTTTAAACATACTTAATTTCTTATTACATTACGTACTATTTATTCTATTTCGCACTGATCTTAGAATTATTTTTAGCGAACATTCAAAATTTAAACCATATTTTATTTGGAAAGTTATTCAGATTTAGACATATCCAGATTAGCCGCATTCAACTAATAACAACCAAAGAAAGAAAAAAAACGAGAAAATTGAAAAAAAATTTAGCCAGCCAACAATAAAACCGGGTTTGCAAATTGTATCCTTTTCAAGTTACTATCTTAAGTAATGCAATGAAATGTTCATTCAATTAGCCATCGTTTCTTTAATTCTATTCATAATGTTCTTACCATCATTCAAAAAAAAAAAAAATTGAAATTTTCAAAAAAAAAAAAAATTAAAATATTCAAAAAAAAAAAAATTGAATTTTTTTTAAAAAAATTAGTTAATTCGTGCCCAAAATAAATGAATCTAAGGTGGATTGTCATTGCGAAGCGATGTATTTCAATTTTACTTCTTTTTTTAATTTTTAAAATTTCGTATGAGAGAATCATCTACGTTGAAACTGCCATCCGGTTGCTGCTCAAGGAACAATAAGATCCCATTCATAAATCCAAAGGCTTGTATGAAGGAAATTGGTTTATTAGTAACCTCATCTTCTGGTTTAATACATTCATGGGTTCTTTACGGCTTCAATAATCTCTTCATCTTTGGCATTTCAGTAGTAACAAGGTGGTTATCGGCGGTTATATACTCTTCTGCATTCATAGGTTGGTCAAGAGGTAAATGCCAGATCAAATTTTGAATCTCACTAGTAATATCAGATTTATTAATTTGGTCAGGCTCTTCATGTGAATACAATTCATTTAAAAAATCCTGTGGCAAAATCCCAGTTTTTTTCCAACAGTTACGAATAGTCTTAGGTGTTACTTTACTCCAAGCAGCGGCAATAAAGCCGATTGCATCTTTGATAGTTATTGTTTCGGGAGGATCACTACCGAATTCTAAAAATTCATCAAATGCATCTATGCGATTTTCGCAAAAAAATTTTTTATAATTTGCCTATTCACAAAAATAAATGTTAACAATTATTTGATAATTACCAATGTTAAAGTTCTATCAATGTCACCCATTTTTGCAGATTCTCGATCCAAATGAACGCTTTGTGACTATCCTTACAACTCCAATTCAAGATATCTAAAATTCTATTCGCATGTCCTATCTCACTGATTTTTATAATAATAACTTACCTTAAAACTCCAAATTATCCCAGCATCGTATGGCTGTAGATGTACTGTCGTACATGAAGGAAAAAATGAAGCTTTATATTTGTCAGAGTTAAGCCATCTTCAAGTCCATGAGTTGATGCGCCATCTAAAATAAAGAGAATCAACCGACCAGCCAATTGCATTTGTTCATCAGAATGCTTAACATGATGATTAAAAATAGACGTTTGCATCCATGCAGAGCTATTCCAATAATAATACACAGGTAAAGTAGATTTATCAATATTTTTGAGAGCCCGAGGAGTCTTGAATTTGTGTATAAACAAAGGAGGAGGCTTATGACTACCAGTTGCATTACATGTAAGCAAAACTGTAACATGATCTTTAGCTTTTTTTTGACCTGAAATTGGACCATTTGCTAACGTTTTATCAGGTTCCATACGCCAGTATAATGCTGTCTCATCGGCATTATAAACATCTTCAGGTCGATAATTTTTAATTAATTCTTGTAATTCAGCACGAAATCAAGGAAGGTCCTCAAGAGGTGCATTTGCAGCCTCACCTAAACGTTTGTATTCTTTTATATGATGTCGTTTCTTAAATTTCGAGAGCCACCCATCAGACGCATTAAAACCTGTTACTTCAAGCTTTTCTGCGAGTTGTGTTGCTTTACGTTGAATAATTGCACCTGTAACTGTTTGCAATGCTATATTCGCCCGCAATACCCAAAGAGCTAGTGCCTCTTCTAATAAAGAAATTTTCCAGTTCTTTGTCGCTTTAAAAAAGCATTATTTGAATCTGAATCAAGCGATAGCCACCTTTCTTTTTCATGAATTATCCCTGAAATGGTTGCTTCAGCAACACCAAATCTTTCTGCCAGCTTAACTTGGCTGACCCCCTTCTGTTTTAGATGACATATTTCAGCCTTTTGAGTGCCAGTAAGGCTTTTTCTTTTTGTATTTTTTTCTTTATCATTTTTTTGTTTTTTTTTGTTACTGGTTCTATAGAAGATTCTTCTAATGTTTCCATTAATATTGTTCTCGTTGTGAATTGTATCGTTGGTACGAAAAAAAATTTAAATATATAATAAAAAAAAAAAGGAGCATCTTCTAAAATTAGAAAAAGCATGACTTCGTTTACCAAAAATTTGATATTCATTAATGTAAAAAAAAAAGGTAGTCTATATTTTTGCAAAACGCGTTTGCTGGTGCTTTTTATCTTAAAATTGTAAGTTTAATGGGGTGTAATTTTCTTGTAAAAAAACTCCTACATAAATTTCTTCATTAAAAAAATCAAAAAAAAGAATCATCGTTACTACTGGTATGGTTTGAATGAGCGATTAATTTAAAAAAAAAAGAGCCCTTTAAATAATGAAATATTTCAATAGCAATATGCCATCTCGATGTACTGTACATGTACAAAAGTTTAAAAGTCTGTATACGTAGACAATACACTAAAGAATCATATGTAACTTTACTGCAGAAACTTAAAATGGGTCGCTACTCAATTTAGCTTATCTGTTAGTTGATCGTTATAAGAAGTCTTCACGTACTGTTCATCATTGCGATGATGTAATACAATTGGTTGATAAAAGTCACGTGATAGACCCTTCACTATATCGAGAGATATTTAATTATATTTGTTTAAAAAAAAAAACTTCATATAACTTGTATCGAGAGATTACTAATTAACTTCATTATAAAGAGCGGACATTAAATAATATTGGTTTGGTTCCAGAAAAATTCTTCACTATAAGCCAATCTTCATTATATCGAGAGTTCACTATAACGAGAGTGACTTGTAATTATGTAATCGAATAGCTAAAATTTAACCTTTACATATTTTTAAACGTCATATATCGATTACATATATCGATTACGTTATTTGTATATAAAATGAATTAAATAAAAAGATCTGATTGTTTAAACGTGATAACATATTTATATCAATGTCAAATTGGCCTTTAACAAGTGGTCGTGCAACAAAAATGACATACATTCGGTGGTATATTGATCAAGAAAAAATCGCTCAAATCATATTATTCAAAATAAAAAATAATAAATAATTTTGAACAAATTATTCAAGTTAATGCAACTACTGTACCGTAATTCTAACGAAACATTTAATGAAACATGTCTTGAAGAAATCATATCTAATGTCATATGGATAATAATGATAATAAGTTAGAACAATTTGAAGAAGAAAACATAATGTAGACGATTGCAAATATTGACAATTTCAATATTAATGACCTTCTATTCTACAATTATAATCATGTGACAACTTTGGAAAACTGATTATTTCTTTTTAATTGTATTTGTAACGATATTCAACAGTAATTTAGCCATAACGAATTTTTTTTGAAAGGCATCTGTATTTGCAATAAAAATATTAAACAATAATTTATTAAAAAAAAATAAATAATAAATTTGAAAGTTTCTTTTGATATAACGAATAATAATATTTGTATTTAAAGATTATTTATTACAACGAAGTTTGAGAATATGTAAGGATATATAAAAATTTTGCCCCTACTCTAAACCAGTGTCTGAAATTGGGTTGCGGAGTCTGCGGACCGCAACAAATTTTAAATTTCCGCAACCAAAATCTGAAGTACATGTGCAAATTCCGCACATAAATTTGCAAATTTTACTTATAAATTTTGATTAAATGCTTATACGCGCAACTAAATTTTTATAAATTCTTATAATCCGCAACTATTTTTTTTATTTAGTTGCAGCCCGCAACTAATTTAAAAATTGAATTTCAGACACTGCTCTAAACACTCCCGATTTCAAAATTTTGATACACAAATAAGATTTTTAAACCTCCCATTTATTTCCGAAATATGCTACTTTTTTTTTTTTTAAATTCTAAAACCCCTCAATATTAACAATTATAATTCTTATTTAGAATCAACTAGATCAGAATCAAGAATGACACAGCTCTAATCCTCATAATGCTATCACAAAGCTCTAAGAACGAACCAGATTCAGCTAGGCATTCGTCGTCACCTACGTTGATGTGTTACAACCAACGCCTTCACAATAGTGATTTGAACCGGTTGGGCTATAATCGGTTAACCGACCCGAACCGAATAAATTTCGGGTAATCGGTTGAGTAAATGCTTAATCGGTTGACCCGTACAACCGGTTGAGAATCGGTTGACCCGTACAACCGGTTGAGAATCGGTTGACCCGTACAACCGGTTGAGAATCGGTTAACAAAATGTAAATGACATCGTAAAAGAGCAAAGGTTCCGAAAAGCTCCGAAAAGAAAATGAATGAACATAGTAGATGAGGCAAAAATTTGAGTGAAGATCCGAGAATTCCCGAAAGTAAACGTGAAGTGATCTTAATCGGTTGAATCGGTTGACACCAAATATTTCGGTTCGGTTAACCGATTAAGGAAATTTTTCTCGGTTCAAATCACTACTTCACAATAACAGTCATGAGGACACAAATTATATTTGACATAGATTTAAAACTGTTGTCTATATAATATAATAAAATTTAATTAACACTTATTGCAAAAATGCTGGCTATTTTTCGCATATTAAGTAATATATATTTTTGCCTATATAATATAATAAAATTTAATTAATGCTAGAATGATGGCATATTAAGTAATATATATTTTATTTAATAATAATAGCTTTATTTTGGACAAACTGCAGTTTTTCGAATTTCGGTTGTTGGCTGAATTGGAACCGATTGACTTCTTCGAGAAAGTCTCCTCATAGAAGTACATTTGTTTGCGAGTCATCAAATTAGCAGAATTAGTCTATAAAACTCCTTCAAAATACTTTTTCGTGGTCTAAGAACAAACTATTTTATCAAATATGATTTAACGGTCTATCTGTGGGTATCCGTGCTAGTCCATGAATGCAAGCCGAAGGGTTTAAAATATTACTAAAAAATATAACACCTGTTTTTTTTACGATGAATACGCGTTTTTTCATTTTTTTTTTTAATATCAAAATAAAATTATTATTTTGTTCGCATATTTATGTACTCCTGTTATGAAAAACAAGAATCCTACTGCCACTTAGGATCCTGGAGCTCATGGTTCGATGGTCTGTTTTATATAATACATGTATTTCACTTCAGATACATGAAATCGATGGTGATTTATACATTACAAATAACCTTGGGGCTTTGCCACTACGATTTAAATCTCAAGGCAATGACTATTTAAAGTATCGAATGACTAATAATGAGTAATTCATACTTATTTACACGACTATGAGAGGTTCAGTAGTAATTCTGCAATAATGTTTTCAAATTTGTAACCTCTCAATACTGATACAAAACATGACCACTATGCATATAGGTTTTTAGAGGTTCAACGGTAATAGATTTTTAATATATATATTAAAGCGTAAAAGTTGCAGTAAAAAACCTCGCTAATATTTATTTAATATAAAATTTAATTTAAATATTATATTTTAATTTTCGTCATTCGAAAATATTTTGGGAATGGCGAAAATATTTTAGGTTTCCTAAAATATATTTGGCACACTAAAATAATTTTTGCTGCCTAAATTATTTTCGACATCCTTAAATTATTTACGATTTAGTCTGCCTAAAAATAATTAAGCCATTTTAAATTTACAGTACATCAAAGGCAAAATAATTTAGACATTCATGTATACATAAAGTTATGGAAAACACGCTGAAAGTGAATTGGATCATTGTAAAATTTAAATCTGCAACAATTATTAAAGATATTTTGGGAAGAGCTCTAATATTACAACCGCAGTAAACTTTATTAGGAGCAAAGTCTCACCTTTTTTTACGCATAAATTTGAGATAATTAGCTATATAAAATAATTCAATTTTTTTAATTTATTAAATTCCTTTAAATAAAGCTTGTTTGAGCGTGCAAAATTATTAATTTTCTTTTTTTCTTTCAGCGCCTATCCTGTTCTTCTTGCTTTGCGCCAACTCATATGTCATTGATCATGCATTGTTGAACTTCCCACGATGTTTTGGCCAGCATTTCGAGGCTGGGGTTGAGGCTTTCATGTGGCTGTTTCTCTTTTCGATCACATAATAGACTTTTATGATGTTACGGTTATAAGAATTTCCAAACTATCATTTTCTAGACAGTTCTCAATTAAATACTATTGGCTCATTGACGAAGCGTATAATAAATTAATGAATTAATCGAAATTACTACAAAGAAAATGGGATGAAAAAATAAAAATAAATCGCCATTGTGTCTCTTTTTAGGCATCAAACTTATTCAAGAGTAAGTATAAGAATTAAGGACGGTGGAAACTGACTGGCCAGTGCTTGTACCAAAAATTTTCACGCCACCCAACCACTCCTAGATAATAAACATGTGATACTATTATTTCTTCGCTCAGCCGACTTGCTGTGACAAGCGGGAAACTACTGGCTGCTCCCACAGCAACCCCAATGCAATCAAAATTGCTACTTTCGTGGGTGGTCATTGCCGTTCTGGCCAACTCAGCCAATTGCTTATTTTTGCTATTCATATATTCTGCTAACTTTTCAATAAAAAATCATCCTGGCCTAATTTATTACCGTCATAGCCCAAATAAATAAACTAGTGTTATCACAAGATTATGAACTACATAAAATGTATTTTCATATAAAATTAAACAAACTCTCAATTCTTTTTGCTTATATAAATAGCTATTGTTTGTTTTTTCTAGCATCCATGGGACAAATGCAAATGTATTTACTTGAGGTTATATATGATTTCAGAATTTATTTTGATTCTATATAAGAAATATACGTACCATATTTTCGCAAAATAACAGGCATGGGCGTTATTTAGAAAATCGTACCCCAAAATATCATGCGATGTCTCAAAATAACACCCATAATTTGTATCAAAAAGAATATAGATAAAATAGAAATGCTGATGGATCATATAATGTTGTTTTCATGTAATTGGGATGACCATAAGATGGTTGATGCTGACAGATCATATAATATGGATATTGATGTCTTCATGTTATTAGTGTCAAAAAGGATGAACATATCAGATATATAATGACAGAAGCGTAGAGATATGAGAATGCTTTATTTATTTACGATTATTATTAATATTATTACTTAAATCAAACCAGGGTGAGCAGATCAGTATAGTATAGGCCAATTTTTAAAATCTATACCATACTGATCTGTGTAATTTAGGCCGTAGACTTGTAGCAATTGCCTGCTCGTGATTTCTTATGTCTGTATGAAAAAGATTGAAACTTGTCTTGGTTGTTTGAACATGATAATAAATTCACAGATCGTTATCGGATGAAACTTTTCTTAGAGGTGTTTCATCAACCCCACAAGATAAAAAAGTTTTCTTTCGTACAAAAAGTGATGCCGTATTTGAAAAACGAGCAGCTCATTTAAGAATTAGAGCCTTTAATTCATTACACATAACATAATGACGTAATGCTCAGAACATTAATAGAATAGGCATTTGTTTTTGTTATCACCCGTTTCAAATTAGCATGACCCCTAAATTTTCATACCTTTTTTTTGCGTGTCATGGATCTGTATTCTCAAGCAAAGATTAAAAAAGTTCTACGCAATGCCAAAATAGACAACAATGCAACTAGTGTAAATTAAACCTAATTTATTTGAACCAGCCTAAAATCCACCATATTGATATTTAAATGTGAATAACAATATTAAATTATTCAAATATTTACATCATTATATACATAATCTTTAATATTTATTAAATTAGACCTACAATTCATATTCAATTCCATTAATTGTTTAATATCTTCTTTCACTCTTCATGTGGTTCTTTGGGTATCATGATGGTATCATCTGGATTATGTAATTTCGCCATCTAACAGTGGATCATTCAGTTGTGTTTGATATATTGTAAAACTCGAATGCAAGTACTCCGGGTATTTCCATAATTCAAAATTGTACTCGGGGTACTCCTTTATGAGGGTATAGTGTATTAAGGCACTATATGCACCTGATATGATATACTGTATTAAACTTTCGTCATTGGAATAATCAATTCGATTAATTCTTTAAATTATTTTTTTACTAATTAAAATTTACTTTCAAACCCGTTCCGGAAGACCCTTTGTCATGACATGAATAGGTGTTACGTATTGCCGGAATTATCGAATCCACTTAAATTATCGGTCAAGTGTAATGTCAAAAAATTTTCAGGGTAATAATGATGGATTTGCAAACACGCATATAATTATAACGATCTATATGCTTCATGAAAAAAAGATAATTTTACTTCTAAGCTAACATTTGTATCTTACAATATATATATATATATAATTAGTATTCTTTATTATAATAACAAATAAGGTAGCTGCGCGACGCTGTCACGCGAAATCAGGAAACGTAAATTTATGAATTAACTCTATTAGATAATATGGGCATGGTGCAAAATACCTAAAACATCCAAACTAATGATACAGGGACCTTGGGCCGACCTTGATTAAGGATATTCAATTCTCAGGTTGAATATATTAACTGAAAAAATTGCATTGAATAAAGATCCGTATCGAATAAATAAATAATTGAATAACTACGGTAAATTATTGGTTAATATTAGATATTAATAAGTTAATTAATCATCGCACAATGCCAAAAGAAAGAAAATATTATTTGGGTCTTTGCCATGAAAATCAGTTATGGGACATATGCTTCATAATGTGATTTTCAAGGCATTATAACCGTTTTTTCATTCATATTTCCGCGAGAAATTAGGAATTCTGAATAATTAGGGAAACGGATTCTATTCAATCTCTGATTTCTATGTGTATATGGAAATCATCGTTCACACTTTTTGAAAAGATGTAAAACAAAATATTTCTGCACCGAATATAAATTAAAAAAACCTTACATCAAAAATTTATCGAAAAAAACCCAAATAACGAAAAAATCACACATTTATGTCTTATTCCTTCATGCATTTCTATTGGCCAAAGAAAATATAACCATACATCAGCCTCAAACTTACTACTCATACATTATTTCGCAAATCAATAAAGATTTATCTAGTTAATTATTATTTTAAGAAAATTACAAGATTTGCTGAGTAGTAGCAACTTTTAGAAACATCACAATTTCAAATACTTCTATATTAATAATCGGCTAGATAAGTTTAATAGGTAAGATTTGATTTAATAGTAGTGGTCATACCCTAAGATATGATAACCGGCTAACCACTAGGTCACCTGGATAATCGGGTTATAAGATTGGTTAACAGATTAATATTTAAGATATAATACATATATGAGCGATGCCAAGGAAATACAAGGTTTCAATCATATAAAACCTATATAATTGAAGTCTGATTTTCCCCTGGCATCATTCATATGATATTTATATCAGATATCTTAATCATGAGATAGATAAGAATAATTTCCAAATAAAAAAAATGCAACTAGTTTCATTTAATCAATATGCTAAACAAATGTGAATATTTCTTGCTTCACTGACAATTATTCTGCCGATAGCCCATTTAGCTGACATTAGGGTTTCGCTTGACATGATGTCACTGTCAGTGAAATAATTGTTGACGAAGTAAGAGGAAACTGCTAATTACAGTGTGATTGAAATTCTCCTTATAAGACCTGAGCAAATGCTCTGAATTAGATTCTATTGTACAAAAAATTAAATGTATAATGCCCTATAAGAAAAGTGGTTTGGGGGAAAACTGTATGCAGTATATGCACGGGATAGTACGGATCATGTGGCACGGTTAAAAATGACACGGACACTATGGTAATGGGTGGCACGTTATACACTTTCACACGGAATGGCACGTATCAGATGGCACGCATATGCACGTTGTACGTGATGGCACATGTTAAAAGTGACACGTGCTGGCTTGTTTCTCGAAGTACAATAAGAGCGAAGGATTTTTTTAAAAAAATTGCAATAACTCAAAAACTCGCAAGCAAACCTCTCTGGATATCTTAAGAAAAAGATTCCTTGCAAGATTTTACACATTTGCAGCTGCTTTAGTTTCCAGATATGTACATACTCCAACTATTATCGGGTCCTCTTCTAATAAAATTTTTATTGGAAAGTGGACCATAAGTTTATGTTTACTTACCCGGTCCATCACGTGTCATCATTTCCGTGCCAATTGGCTTAGTAAACTGCTACAAAAGGCACGTACGATTTACGTGATTTAAACTGGCACGGGTATACGGATCAACACGGTCCGCCGATTCACGCGCCATCTCGAACCATGCACGTGCAAACCCGGCCCATAGCATGTGCCACTCGACCACGTGCATATACACTGTTTTTCTGTGCAATCCCGGACCACTTTTTTTATAGGGATGTTATTCATAATGTAGTTATATAAAATAATACAAATGCAAAAGGCAAAATGCTTTTGTGGAAGTCTATAACTAATTTTTATAATTTAATAATACGTGGGGCGTTCAAAAAGTTTTGAGAATGTTTAATTATTTCAATGGGTTTTAAATATATAAACCTAAAAAAAATATATATTATAATATTAGTTTTTGTAAATAAATAAATAAAAAAAATTATAAAAATTAATGAGATAGATGTTAAAAAATTATTATTTTAATTATGCATAGTTAAAATGATAAAAATTTTTATATATAAAAATTAATAAAATTTTAACTTAAATATACTAAAAAAAGATTAAAAATTTTATTAAATTTTATAAAAATTTAACTATTATTAGAAGTAGTTATACTCTTTTTAAATCCATAATTTATTTTTAAATTAAAGATAAAATTATTAAAAATAAAATAATTATAAAATTAAAAACCTTTTATATATAAGCAACTTTGTGATACAAAATTGCCTTATTTAGTAAAGATTTACACAATTTTGACTTATAACTTTAAAAAATTATAACCTAAATTTATATTTATAAATTTTATTTTATATAATTATAATTAATTTTTTTTTAATATAAATTTTATAATTATATAAAAAATTTATTTAATATTTTGTATATAAAAATATTTTATTAGTAAAATTTAACAATAAAAGCAAGCTAACTTTAAAAGCTTATATCTCAACAACTATCTCATTAATTCTAATTAAAATTTTTTTATTTATTTACTAAAAACTAATATTAAAATATGTTTGTTTTTTAGATTTATATCTTTAAAACTCATTAAGACCTAATCCGTGTATGATCGGCAGAATTACTATATTGGGACAATAGTAAATTTTGGGGATAAGTACAATATAAATTTTTATTATATGCAGAAATCTGAGCTTCCCTAAATGAAAAGTAATTTTTTATTAAGTTAACGACACATGTTGATTAATTGAAAGTTGTAGAGCTCGTCGAGACGCATCTAACGGTGGTTAGATCACCCAAATCGGCCCAGTGGATGGCGAGATATTATTAAAAAACGATTGGCCGACTATATAAAATCTCTATGTAAACAATATTTTACATAGATATTTTATATAGCCGGCCAATCGTTTTTCAATAATATCTCGCCATCCACTGGGCCGATTTGGGTGATCTAACCACCGTTAGATGCGTCTTGACGAGCTCTACAACTTTCAATTAATCGACATGTGTCGTTAACTTAATAAAAAAATTACGTTTCATTTAGGGAAGTTCAGATTTCCGCATATAGTTAATATCATAGGAATTTTGCCCCAATTTTTAATATAAAAATTCTGCCGATCTTATCTGGATCAGGTCTTAAAATAAATAAATATCTCAAAACTTTTTGAAGGCCCCACGTAAATTAAAAGTTCAGGTAATCGTTATAAAAAGCGTATTTTTTTTATAGAAGTTATATCCGGATATAACTATTACCCCCTTATTTGCCAGTTATTAGATTTTATTAAAGGCTTAACCTTTTGGGTTAATGTTAACTGGGTATGACCACTAAATAGTAGAGATTGAAACCACCTAAAATCATCTACCCTATAAGAAAATTGGACCGGATCGGCACAGGTTGCGTCAGATTTGTATGGGTATAGTTCGAATTGATACGGATTCTGTGGACCGTGTAGAACCGTATGCCCGTGCCAATTGGACCGTAAATGGCTCCGGTTTTGCAGCAGTTTACTAGTCGAATCAGCACGGGATTTGGCACGGTAATGAAAGTAAATTCACGTTCCACCGCGATAACGATGTGGATTAACTATTAAAACATAAATTTACATAAGTAATCAATATAAGATGAGCAAGCTAACTGCATATGAAACAAAATTTTGTAAGGAATTTTTTTTGTTAAGACACACAGGGAAGCTTCATTAGTGAAATCATGAGATATCGCTCTTTTTTAAAAAAATTCCTTTACTGATGTTTTGCTCTCTACGAAACGAGCCAACATGTATCACAAGCCAACACGTTGTAACGTAAACATACGTGTTATCTGAACATGCCATTTCATAAAATGTAATATTACGTGCCACTCTTTGCCGTAATGTCTGTGCCATTTTTACCGAGCCATTCCGTAAAACGTTCCTGTACGTGCTACAAGATCCGTACCATTTCGAGCATTCCCGACATCAACCTGTACCGCTTTCTTATAGGGCTAACTGTTTGCCTGTTTATCTGTATTAACTGTTTAATCCAGTTGGCACTAATATAATTTTGACTAACATAATTCGGCCAGAAACTATGGAACAGTTTTATGCAGTTATTTTCGGGATACTAAACAAGTTCAATTTTTATTAAATAAAATGAATTAGTTTTTGTAATAATATATTTTGATTTATAATTGATTTCAAATCTAAACCAAGCTAAACAGCTCTAGACAATTCTGTATAGCTTAATGGCAAGGAACTATCTGATATTTTTTTTATACATTTGATATAAAAATATAGTGGTTAATTCTGATTACAGTAGGAGAATTTGCTAGCAAAAAGGCCGGCGCCTGAGCATTTTTTCCCAGCCAAGATTTTTCATCGCCCAAATCATTACTCTGAATGATTCCATACTGTACGTAAATCACTATACCTTTTTTGGATTAGGTCTATCTCAAATAAAGAAATAGATTACTAACAATCATACTGCATCTTTTTTTACTCATAAATTGATTGTCAAAGATAGTAAGGTATAACAGGTATATTTTAAATTTAGAAGCCATGCACTGCTACAAGCTTTATAAAATTTTAACTACCAGAAAAGTTCGTGTAAAAATTCGCATAAAACCTGCAATATTTTATAACACAAATTCAAACAGTTCTAAATCAATATACTAATTCAGACATTGGGCAGCCTAACGATTACGTAAAAGCTACGAAAAGTACACATGATCAATTTGAGCATGTGACCATCCTATTCAACAATATGCAAGATTTTGTACACAGATAGTTGTCTGTAAACCATACACTTCGTACTTCGTATTACATTCCTGGTATATATAAATTAATTATAACGAGCAAAAAAAATTAAGATTTATAGTATAGATTACAACATTCATGCAGATCAATTATTCTTAATTGATCACCATAAGTAGGGGTTCGCTAAAGCCTTGTACCCACGTGACTTTTTATATATAGATCAGCCAATCAGAATCATGAATTTTTGTTTATACTGAGAAGTCAAAAATCAAAAAAACTGCAAAAATATAAAAACGATAGTCTAAACCTGTTTTGGTGCATTAATAAAAAATGTAGAGAAGGCAATTTTACCTATATTTATACCCTCTCCTAACGGTAAACTAACCCTAACCCTAATTATAACTAAAATTTCAAAGTCACGTGGGTACAAGGCTTTAGTGATCCCCCATAAGTAGCAAGCACAACAGGTATAGAGGCTCGTAGAAGATGCACACAGCCACAAGTTTATCAAAATGAATTACACAAAAAACGCTTTCATATAACATTAAACAAAGCCCAGTATACTTGTTTATACACGTGATGTTAATGCACATCAAATTATCGATTTGAATACGCCATCCAATAAGATTCAAGATTTCGCACACTGATAGTTGCCTGTTAACATCAAAAATTTTATTTTAAATTATTTGTGTAACTATTACATGTATTGGCGTTAGGATTTATCGTTGCAGTATATACTCGTCATTCATTTATCATGAATTCTACTGTCGAAGCTACTGTCGAAGCTACTGCCGAAATATTGACCCTCGCTTTTCCCATAGTCGGACCTATAATCAATGCGATAAATAAAATAGCTAAAGAAATTTATCAAATTTATGAGAATGCTGAATGTAATAAAGAAATTTGTCAAATTATAACAAATCGAGTAAAAGCTGCACAATATGCTATCGAAAAGATAGGCAATCTAGGAGATGAAGAGGAAAAAGGATATTATTTAGCATTTAAACGGTTTGAAAATGTTTTGACAAATGTCAAAGAATTTACTAAAAGAGTATCAAAAATTAAAGGTTACAAAAGATACTTTGATGCAAACGAAGTTAAAAGCAAATATGAAAAATTAACGGAAGAATACGATGCTTGCATGAAAGATCTACATTTGGCTATTGACATTGCCAATAAAAATGCTAGAGACAAAGAGTCTCAAATAGTTAATAAATCTTTAGAAGAAATTGAGGAAGTATGTAGAATTATATGTCACAATGAAAAAATTATTTAGCGATTTATAGTACTAATTTTTTACTTAATACATTATTGTTTTAGACACTCAAAAATTTCATTCAAGGCACTAATTATAACTTTGATTTATTAAATCAAAAATTGGATATTGTAATACAATCCCAAATAGCAAAACCAAGTAATGTAAAAAGTATTAGTCCAAATGAATTAACCGATCCTCCCGCTCAACACAAAAATGGTATTATTAAGTTATATCATACAATTGAAGTTGAATGCAAAGAATTCGAACAATATGATTCAAGTCTATTAGCAAAACTTGGAGAATTAGATTCATCTAATATTCTCCGTTTCTATGGTCTCTCACATATAGATAATCTAAAAGTTATAGTTTTTGAATGGGCTGAATATGGCTCTTTAAAAGATCTTTACAATGCTTATGATATTCCTTGGACTAGAAAAATAAGAATTATTCGAGATATCTGTCATGGTCTTGTTAATTTACGTAATGTAAATATTTTCCATCATGATATCAGATGTGAAAATGTTTATGTAAGTACTTCTAAGAAATATTATACATAACAACATATTAATTTAAATGGTAATTAATACAGTATATTATATTACAGGTACAGCATAACTTGGATCCGAACCTTGGAAATTTTAAATATGCACGTGCGATAGATGCTGCTACTAAAAATCTTGGTTTAGAAATAATAATTGTTCGTTGGATGGCACCTGAGCTAATTATGAAATATAAGCAAAGAAAATATAATGAAAACACTTATACATCTAAATGTGAGATATTTAGGTATTTATTATTTTTCTAATAAAAATTAACTAGTTTAGAATTGGTCTAATAAATCATTTGAATCAGAAGTTTTTTAATAATTAATTTTTGCAATTAGTTTTGGGATGCTGATATGGGAGCTTTGTTATGAAAAATTACCTTACAAAGATTGGGATTTCGTAAAAATTTCTGACTATGTTTTAAGTGGTAAACGAGAAAAACTCTTGCGTGGAAAATTTGATAACCCTGATGATAAGCAAATTCAAAACAAGTTTATAGAAATTATTGAAAAAAGTAAAATTATTAAACAAAGCTGAAAATTTTTCTGTTTTATATTAATGATTATTAACTTTTTTTTGCTTAATTAATAATAGTGTGGCAGAAAATACCACAACAAAGAATAGAAATTACAAAATTATATAGAAAACTTGAAAAATTAGCAATGAATTATCCAATTTCACCATTTGAAAGACAACTATTAGAAGATAAAAAATTGGATTTTGAGGGTGAGGATAATGATGATGCACCATCATTTAATTTTGTAATGGATCTTGCAAAAGGAATTGAACTTCATAATCAAAAAGATTATAAAAATGCGTGGAAATGCTTTAAAGAGAATGCTGACCTTGGAAATCTATCAGCAAAATATTGGAAAGGATATTATTTATATAATGGATATGATGGTATTGTTGAGAAAGATCAAACAAGTGCTATGGAACTTTTTAAAGAAGCTTCTGATAATGACCATCCTTATGGATATAAAGTGGATGGTGCACAGTATAGATATGCAATTTTATTAAGTTCTAATTTAAAAGATGATGATAAACAAAAAAATTATGATAAAATCTTGCATTTTCTTAAATTAGCTGCTAATAATAAAAATGTTGAAGCAATGTATTATTTAGGGAATATCTATTTAAAAGGTAAACTTGGGGTGCAAAAAAATGAAGAACTTGGGTTATTATATTTAAATTTGGCTGCAGATAATAAGCATGAAAAGGCTATTGATTTATTAAAAGAATTGGAAAAAAAATTTTAAAACTGAATTGGAACTTTAGTTTCTCAAAACATTAGTACTAAATTTGTTTATTGTTGTTGAAAATATTTTATTTACTTATTATTTATTTTTGATAACTAAGTTATATGTAATAAATAGAAAGATGAATTTATTATAATGGAGTTTTAGAAACAATGAAGATAAAAGTTAAATACATTTATTTATATTCTATATGATATAATTTATTTGATACATAGTATGTAATGTAGCATATATAAAAATGCTAAATATAATTATAAACTATATATAAACCATAATGATAAAGTTTAGATACAGAAACAATATACTGCAGGTGAACATTCCATAATCAATTAATTTTCATTAATATAAGTGATCTAAAATAATTAATATTGATATCAATATGTAATTTCCATTACAATCATATTACTTACATTAAAGTTACTTATCTAATAATTCATCCAAAGGAGATGCATCAATATGCTGTGATATATTACCTAAGATTAATAAGAAAGAGTAAGAATTAATTTAGTTGTTTTGCATTTTATAGCACTGAAATACAATTAGGATAATTATTCAAGGAATAACTTACCTTGTTTTTGACTTAAAGATTTGCTTAAACATCTGCTTTTGTAACTAGCTTTTTCATAAATTTGATAAATAAGTTGTAATGAAGAATTATTAGTTAAATTTTTAATTGCTTTAACTTGTTTGTATATTTCAGAATTTTCGTGTGTTATATTATTTTAATATTGAACCAACTTATCACATAATTCTTTAGCAGATGGTCTGTTGTTAGGTTTATCATCTAAGCACCTATTCATTAAATCCAAAAGTAATTGAGGAACTTTACACTTGATTTTAGGTCTCTGGCCATTACATATCTCTAATGCTAGACCAAGATCATGTGGAATATCATAATATGGTGGATATCCATTAAAAATTTTTAACATAATAATTCCATAAGAAAAATATCTGATGGTTGAGTATATGCTATACTATCACCATTAGTCGATGCCCTTAATAATTCTGGAGCAATATAAGGAAGCACACCAAAAAGCTCATTATAATTTGAAACTTGTGATACTGGTTTGCATAAACCAAAATCAATTATATAAGAATTTTCATTAACAATATTTTCGGAATGAAAATCCTTATGCACTAATCGGGCTTGATAAATTGCATAAAGTCCTTGAGCTATTATAAGTTATCTATTTTAGAATCCCAACTTAAGTCATAATATTTGCTATCTAATAAGTTTCAAAGACTTCCTTGTTTTGCATATTGCATAACAATCATATAATAACTATCTTGAGGACTTTTAGTTAGTGTCCCTATGAACCTGAACTGAACTGAACTTAGGTCAAGTTCAGGTTCAGGTTCAGGTTCAGTATTGAACCTGAACCTGAACATTTTTTAAAACATGTTCAGGTTCAGGTTCAGTATTGAACTTTTAGAGCTGGTTCAGGTTCAGTTCAGGTTCAGTTCATAAGTTCATGAACATGTTCAGGTTCAGTCAGGTGTTCATATGAACTAGTAATTCTAGGTTTGGGTCCAGGTTTGGTCTGGTCCAGACCAGACTCAAATTCTAAATTTTATTATTAAAACTTTATACTAAACTCAAACTCAATCATAAGTTTGGTCAGGCTAGTCCAAATTTTGCAAACTAGTTTAAATCTGGATAAAAATATATGTATTTTTTGATACTGAACAAGTTTACTTAAAGTGAGAATTATAAATCAGTTAGTAAAATTTAGATTTTGTATAATTTTATTAATAAAATTATACAAATTTCTATGTTTCTCTAAATTTTACTAATTGATCATAACTTATTACACTAAGTAAACTTGTTAAGCACCAAAAAATACATCAAATCGGCATATTTTATTTTATTTTTCTTAAAATTTGAAGAAAAGATGCTTAATTTTGGAAATTTTCATCAAAAATTCAAAATTAAGCATCTTTGACGCAAATTTTAAGGAAAATAAAATAAAATATACTGATATGATGTATTTTTTGATGCTAAACAAGTTTACTTATATCAAGAAGCTATGATCAATTAGTAAAATTTAGAGATTTATAGAAATTTGTATAATTTTATTACAAATTTCTATGATTTTCTAAATTTTACTAATTGATCCTAACTTTGTGATTTAGGCAAACATGTGCATATATTATGAACCTGAACATGTTCATGAACCTTGAACTGAACCTGAACTGAACTTTTTTTAAGTTCAGGTTCAGGTTCATGTTCAATAATTTTAAGTTCAGATTCAGTTCAGTATTGAACTTTTAGAGCAGGTTCAGGTTCAGGTTCAGGTTCATTAAACCTGAACCTGAACCTCTATTGAACTGAACTGAACTTCGGAACCCTAACTTTTAGTTATACCATAAATTGCAATTGCTGAATTGCCTCTATGTTTGTGTTGATTTTTAACCTAAAGATTAGTTAAAATAAATAAAATTATGATATTAATTATATAACAATAATTAAAAATAATTAAATTTATTGTCTAGAGCGTAGTGGAGAACTTTATATGTTTATGTAAGGTGTTACAAAAGTTACATTTTTGATACATTAATAATAGTAATATCAAAAAGGTAACTTCTGTATTTGGTGTCTGTCCGCATGTGTATAATAGTTACATAATAGTTACATTTTTGATGCATTATAATATTGTTTTACTTGTGTTACATCAAAAAATAAAATTAGTTCTTAGTACGCTTCGGACACACAATACTGTATATTAACCTAGTATATAATTCTTACTTCTTTTAAAAAATCTTTGTTAAATCTTTAGAATCATAAAGACTTTTTAAACAAACACTTGTTTGTGAATTTCGCATCCATTTATTTTTAATAGAATCAAATCCTAAAATATATCCATCAGTCCAAATTGCTTTAAAAATGGTACCAAATCCTCCTTTAGCAAGATACTTTATTTTTGTAAATTTATCAAAAGGAATCCACTCAAATGATATCACTAAATTTTTCTGCATTAAGTTGCATTTGTTGAATAAACTCATCAATATCATCATTGCCACTTGTCCAATTATGAAATTCCTTTTTAAGTCTTAAACATTATTAAGAGTCATAAAAATAACAAATAATAAATTAGTGATTATTATTATTTTGGAATTATTATTATTTTTTTTTGAATTGACTTGAAAAATATTCTTATAATTTATGCTGTTAACTTACTGACTATTGTAGTGTGTTTGATTGTGATATTTGATTGTAATAACATAAATAACATAATTGACATAACAGAAATAATTTGTTTTGAAAAATGTTCTTATTAGTTATGCTATTAACTTACTCACTATAGTATTTGATTGTAATAACATAAATAATATAATTGACATAATAGAAATAATTTGTTATTAGAAATGAATTATCACTATTTTTTTTTTGAATTGCCTTGAAAAATATTTTTATCAGTTATATTGTTAACTTACAGACTATTGTCATGTGTTTGATTGTAATATTTGATTGAATAATATAAATAACATAATTTACATAACAGAAGTAATGTAACAGAAATAATTTGTTATTAGAATTGAATTATCGATATTTTTTTAAATTGACTTGAAAAATAGTCTTATCAATTATACTGTTAACTTACTAGCTATAGTGTTTGATTGTAATAACATAGAAATAACATAATTGACGTAACAGAAGTAATGTAACAGAAATAATTTGTTATTAGAATTGAATTATCGATATTTTTTTAAATTGACTTGAAAAATAGTCTTATCAATTATACTGTTAACTTACTAGCTATAGTGTTTGATTATAATATTTATTTGGATAACATAAATAACATAATTGATGTAACAGAAGTAATGTAACAGAAATAATTTGTTATTAGAATTGA
>QKWP01000726.1:109509-162539 GCA_003550325.1 Gigaspora rosea | reverse complement strand
TTTGATTGGATAACATAAATAACATAATTGATGTAACAGAAGTAATGTAACAGAAATAATTTGTTATTAGAATTGAATTGTCATTATTTTTTTAAATTGACTTATAAAATATTCTTATCAGTTATACTATTAACTTCAGAACTTACCGGCTATTGTAGTGTATTTGATTGTGATAACATAAATAACATAATTGACATAATAGAAGTAATGTAACAGAAATAATTTGTTATTAGAATTGAATTATTATTATTTTTTTTGAATTGACTTATCAGTTATACTGTTAACTTACCGGCTATTGTAGTGTATTTGATTGTGATAACATAAATAACATAATTGACGTAACAGAAGTAATATAACAGAAATAACTTGTTATTATAATTGAATTATTGTTATTTTTTTTTTGAATTGACTTGAAAAATATTCTTATTAGTAATACTATTAACTTACCCACTATTGTAGAGATAACATAAATAATATAATTGATGTAACAAAAGTATTGAAACAAAAATAATTTGTTATTAGAATTGGATTATTATTTTTTTTTAAATTGACTTGAAAAATATTCTTATTAGTACTGTTAACTTACCTACTATTGTAATGTGTTTGATTGTAAAATTTGATTGGATAACATAAATAACATAATTGATATAACAAAAATAATATAACAGAAATAATTTGTTATCAGAATTGAGTTATAATTATTTTTTTTTTGAATCAACTTGAAAAATATTCTTATTAGTAATACTATTAACTTACTGGCTATAGTGTTTGATTGTGATAATATAAATAACATAATTGAGGTAACAGAAGTAATGTAATAGAAATAATTTGTTATTATAATTGAATTATCGTTATTTTTTTTGAATTGACTTGAAAAATATTTAAAATATTTTTATCAGTTATGCTGTTAACTTACCGTCTATTGTAGTGTGTTTGATTGTGATAACATAAATAACATAATTGATGTAACAGAAATAATTTAGTATTAGAATTGAATTGTCATTATTTTTTTTTGAATTGACTTGAAAAATGTTCTTATCATTATACTATTAACTTACCGACTATTGTAGTATATTTGATTGTGATATTTGATTGGATAACATAAATAATATAATTAACATAACAAAAGTAATACAACAAAAATAATTTGTTATAGAATTGAATTATCATTATTTTTTGACTTGACTTGATTTGAAAAATATTCTTAATTAGTTATACTGTTAACTTACCCACTATTGTAGTGTATTTGATTGAGATATTTGATTGGATAACATAAAAATAAGATAATTGACATAATAGAAGTAATGTAACAGAAATAATTTGTTATTAGAATTGAATTATTGTTTTTTTTTTGAATTACTTTAAAAATATTCTTATCAGTTATACTATTAACTTACCCACTATTGTAGTATGTTTGATTGTAATAACATAAATAACATAATTGACATAACAGAAATAATTTGTTATTAGAATTGAATTATCATTAGTTATTTTTTTTGAATTGACTTGAAAAATATTTTTATCAGTTATGCTGTTAACTTACCGACTATTGTAGTATGTTTGATTGTGATATTTGATTGGATAACATAAATAACATAATTGACATAACAAAAGTAATACAACAGAAATAATTTGTTATTAGAATTGAATTATTGTTATTTTTTTTGAATTGACTTGAAAAATATTCTTATCAGTTATACTGTTAACTTACGAGCTATAGTGTTTGATTGTAATAGCATAAAAATAATATAATTGATGTAACAGAAATAATGTAACAGAAATAATTTGTTATTAGAATTGAATTATCATTATTTTTTTTGAATTAACTTGAAAAATATTCTTATCAGTAATATTGTTAACTTACCGACTATTGTAATATGTTTGATTGTGATAACATAAATAATATAATTGACGTGACAGAAATAATTTGTTATTATAATTGAATTATCCTTATTTTTTTTGAATTGACTTGAAAAATGGTTTTATTAGTTATACTATTAACTTTACTGACTATTGTAGTGTGATATTTGATTGAATAATATAAATAATATAATTGATATAACAGAGTAATGTAATTGGTTATTAGAATTGAAGTATTGTTATTTTTTTTGAATTGAATTGAAAAATACTTTTATCAGTTATACTATTAACTTACTAACTATTGAAGTGTGTTTTAATTGTGATACTATAAATATCATAATTGTGTAACAGAAATAATTTGTTATTAGATTGAATTATCATTATTTTTTTTGAATTAACTTGAAAAATGTTCTTATCAGTTATATTGTTAACTTACAAGCTATAGTGTTTTATTGTGATAATATAAATAATATAATTGATGTAATGGAAGTAATGTAATAGAAAATAATTTGTTATTAGAATTGAATTATCATTATTTTTTTAAATTGACTTGAAAAATATTCTTATTATTTATGCTGTTAACTTACTAGCTATAGTGTTTGATTGTGATAACATAAATAACATAATTGATGTAATAGAAGTAATGTAACAAAAATAATTTGTTATTAGAATTGAATTATCATTATTTTTTTTGAATTGAATTGAAAAATACTCTTATTAGTTATACTGTTAACTTACTCGCTATTATGTTTGATTATGATAACATAAATAACATAATTGACGTAAGAGAGGTAATGTAACAGAAATAATTTGTTATTAAAATTGAATTATCGTTATTTTTTTTGACTTGACTTGAAAAATATTTTTATAATTTATATTGTTAACTTACTAGCTATAGTGTTTGATTTGATAACATAAATAACATAACAGATAATTGATGTAAAAAAAGTAATATAACAAAAATAATTTGTTATTAGAATTGAATTTTCATTAGTTTTTTTTTTAAATTGACTTAAAAAATATTCTTATCAGTTATACTGCTAACTTACGAGCTATAGTGTTTGATTGTGATAACAAATAATATAATTGATGTAACAGAAGTAATGTAACAGAAATAATTTGTTATTATAATTGAATTATCGTTATTTTTTTTTAAATTGACTTGAAAAATATTTTTATCAGTAATACTGTTAACTTACCGACTATTGTAATGTGTTTGATTGTGATAACATAAATACATAATTGATGTAACAGAAATAATTTGTTATTAGAATTGAATTATCATTATATTTTTTTGAATTGACTTGAAAAATGTTCTTATCAGTTATACTGTTAACTTACTCGCTATAGTATTTGATTATAATAACATAAAACATAATTAATGTAACAGAAGTAATGTAATAGAAATAATTTGTTATTAGAATTGAATTATCATTATTTTTTTAAATTGACTTGGAAAATATTCTTATCAGTTATACTGTTAACTTACTCGCTAGAGTGTTTGTTGTAATAACATAAATAATATAATTAATGTAACAGAAGTAATGTAACAGAAATAATTTGTTATTAGAATTGAATTATCATTATTTTTTTGAATTGACTTGAAAAATATTCTTATCAGTTATATTATTAACTTACAGACTATTGTAGTATGTTTGATTGTGATAACATAAATAACATAATTGATGTAACAGGAGTAATTTAACATAAATAATTTGTTATTAGAATTGAGTTTTCATTTTTTTTTTGAATTAACTTAAAAAATGTTCTTATCAGTTATACTGTTAACTTACTAGCTATTGTGTTTGATTGTGATAACATAAATATCATAATTGATGTAGCAGAAGTAATGTAACAGAAATAATTTGTTATTAGAATTGAATTATCATTATTTTTTTTTAAACTAACTTGAAAAATATTCTTATCTGTTATACTGTTAACTTACGGTCTATAGTGTTTGATTGTGATAACATAGATAACATAATTGACGTAACAGAAGTAATGTAACAGAAATAATTTGTTATTAGAATTGAATTATCGTTATTTTTTTTTAAATTGACTTGAAAAATATTTTTATCAGTAATACTGTTAACTTACCGACTATTGTAATGTGTTTGATTGTGATAACATAAATACATAATTGATGTAACAGAAATAATTTGTTATTAGAATTGAATTATCATTATATTTTTTTGAATTGACTTGAAAAATGTTCTTATCAGTTATACTGTTAACTTACTCGCTATAGTATTTGATTATAATAACATAAAACATAATTAATGTAACAGAAGTAATGTAATAGAAATAATTTGTTATTAGAATTGAATTATCATTATTTTTTTAAATTGACTTGGAAAATATTCTTATCAGTTATACTGTTAACTTACTCGCTAGAGTGTTTGTTGTAATAACATAAATAATATAATTAATGTAACAGAAGTAATGTAACAGAAATAATTTGTTATTAGAATTGAATTATCATTATTTTTTTTGAATTGACTTGAAAAATATTCTTATCAGTTATATTGTTAACTTACCGACTATTGTAGTATGTTTGATTGTGATAACATAAATAACATAATTGATGTAACAGAAGTAATTTAACAGAAATAATTTGTTATTAGAATTGAATTATCATTATTTTTTTTGAATTGACTTGAAAAATATTCTTATCAGTTATAATGTTAACTTACAGACTATTGTAGTATATTTGATTGTAATATTTGATTTGATAATATAAATAACATAATTGATGTAACAGAAGTAATATAACAGAAATAATTTGTTATTAGAATTGAATTATTGTTATTTTTTTTTAAATTGACTTGAAAATATTCTTATCATTTATACTGTTAACTTACTGACTATTGTAACATAAATAATATAATTGATGTAATAATTTGTTATTAGAATTGAATTATCATTATATATATATATATTTTTTGAATTGCCTTGAAAAATATTCTTATCAGTTATGCTATTAACTTACTGACTATTGTAATGTGTTTGATTGTGATATTTGATTTGATAACATAAATAAATATAATTGACATAACAGCAGTAATGTAACAGAAATAATTTGTTATTAGAATTGAATTATTGTTATTTTTTTTTGACTTGGCTTAAAAATATTCTTATCAGTTATACTGTTAACTTACGAGCTATAGTGTTTGATATAACATAAATAACATAATTGACATTACAGAAGTAATATAACAGAAATAATTTGTTATTAGAATTGAATTATCATTATTTTTTTTTTAAATTGACTTGAAAAATATTCTTATCAGTTATATTGTTAACTTACCGACTACTGTAGTGTGTTTGATTGTGATAACATAAATAACATAATTGACGTAACAGAAATAATATGTTATTAGATGTATGGTTTGGTTAAATTACAAAGTTAAAGTAATTTTGGGCTTATTCTACTTACGCTTCCACAACTAATTTAAGGGCCTCTGATGCCCATGTATCTTTGGGTTTAATTTCTAATAAATTATTCAAGTCATCAGTTGATTCATTGTACTTTTTCATTAAATAATTAATTTCTCCTCGATATCTTAGTGCATTTTCATTTTTTGGATCATTTTTAAGCAATTTAGTTAAATCTTCAAGTGCTTTATCATATTCGCCTATAATAAATTTATAAAGAATTCCTTCATACTCTTTGTCACAGATATCTTTATTATTCATTACTATTAATAGAAATAGATAAAATAAATATTAAATACAGTAATGGTAATATTCAAAACGATTATCATTATAAATTATTTAAGTAACTTTCCAGAATATTCAAACTTTCTATTCCCAAAATTTACTTCTATGGATCCTCCTTGCGATCTAAATCCAACACAAGGATACAGATTTTCTTCCAAACCATTGGGAAGATAGCATGCAATTCCTTGAAATATGATACAAATGCTAAATTCATATTTAGATTTTAGAATGCTAAATTTAGTTAATAACTAATAATTACCTAGGTTTACTCCATTTTTAGTATAAAATATTATCTTTTTTTTGAAATTTAAACAGCATCCAATAGTATCACCAGTAGTGTATGATGCCCATATGGCTCGCCACTTCCAGAACAATACGAATATCCATCATCTCCGTGGTAACCCCAAGAGTTATTTTTTTGCCCTAAATATTTCATATTGACCTATTGCTATGAAACTATGAAAAAATAATAAATTTTTTTACCAGGCAGTGCCATGGTATCTAAATCATCGGTTTTTTTATTTTGATCAATTGGCTTTGTGCAAAATCCGATTCCAATCATTCTTTTAAAAAGATTTTAAAATAAATTAGAGAGATGGATTTAGCCAGATAAAGAGATAAACCATATAATTTGCACTTAGAGTTGGTTATATAAAATAAATTTATTATTAATCTTACCCATTTTGTCACCATCTATAATTTTAACATCTAAATAAAAAAATTGGCTCATTAAAGGAATCGGATCATTTCCCAGAATTTTGGCCGCAACTTTATAATCATCGGGCCATTTTATTCAACAATTTATACTATATTAGTAAGTTATGCAATCTTTAATACTTTTAATCAAATATTAATTATTTTTTTTTATTAAAATACTGTATAAATTTATTCCTTATAGCTAAAAAATAACGATTAGACCTCTCTGAAAAATCAATGTTCATCTCACCTATATATTTGTCACTTATATTTAAAAGCGATGATTCAAAGTCTGATGCGGCCTGTAATTTATTCATCAGATTAAATTTCTTATTGGATTATAAATAAAGGAAATATTTAAAAAAATCCTTCTCTTGATCAATAAAATTTTATGTACGATACGTAACGCGATTTATACTGATATACTAAATTTGTTTATTACGGCGTATCCGTGCATGCAAATGCTGAAAATGACAAATGTTTTTTAGTTCGGCGTTTAGCCCTAGTTGTTAACAGGCATACCCGGGTCGATTTTAAGCGTGCTGTCACATGATCCTTTACATGTCCTATATAGCAAAATTATCAGCTGGGCATTTTTTTACTTATTATCATATTAATGAACGGATATGATTTCATTAGTGATCTTAGGCAAAATCGATCAATTCCGATCCAGCCGACCATTACTCCAATGCACTCCGAATTATTCCGACGCAGAATTTTGGGGACACCCCCTGTATGAGTTTGTTTTAAAAGTTTAAATAGATGCATAGCCCTAATGATTCGATAGAATTGGTCGAAATTTTGCAAAGACCAGTATTTCATCTCTACAAACAAAGCTACAGTGCCTTTTCTTTACTTAATTATGAAAATTTTAATATCTTAATTTTTTTTCTTGAAACAATATATGATACTAGTTCTTTTTTCTTGAAAAAAAGGCAAGAAAGAAAGAATTTAGTTTCTTTTTTCAAAAATTGGCTCTGTAACTTTGTTTATAATGATGTAATAATGGACTTTGCAAAAATTTCGATTAATTCTATCGAACCGTTAGGACTGTGCATCTGTTTAAAATTTTCATAATAATTGTTATAAAATGGGTTTAAAAAATTTTATTATATGACCACATATAATTTTGGTTTACATAGTATATCGAACACCCCAATGAACCATGTGGGGAGTATTGCTAAAATAATACTTTACAACCGTCCATTAACAACGAAGCTTCACAATGTTGTGAACCTGATACAATAAAACAATATTGGAATAAAGATTCAGAAAAAACGGTCAGCAGAAGAACTCTGAAGTTTTTAAATTTTAACGGAACTAAAAACACCTAAGCATATCAGAAACTTTGACATAAAATGTAAATAGTAATAGTAAACTAATTAGTCAAAATCAAAATCGCATTTTATCTCGGAACTGTGATCAATATTTTATAATCAATCCTATAATCAATCCTTAAAAAATATCTACGGTAGTTAGAAAATAAGAATAAAGTGAAAATTAGCCTCTTTACATTTTCTAAATGAAATTTAAATACCATTTAGCCATTATCAAGAGACTATATATATTAAAATATGTAAAAACAAACCTCTAAGAAATGATTGGGTTCGAACGTGCCTAATAGTATAAAAAAAACATATTACTAGGTTGTAACTAGGTTGAACGACAAGAACTTAAAAGTTTATTAAAACAGTAAATTTATTACTGTACACGAAGCTGAAGAACCCGATTTACATTTTTTCATGTATAAAAATTCAATTGTAAAAAATGAATAAAAAATTTCTACAATGTAAACATTTACGTGGATTTGGATATGTCGAAAATAATCTTTTTAAATTGTTATTAAAAAAATACAATTATTTGGATGTATAAACTTCTGTTGCTACTTAAGACCTGAAATCAAATTAAGTTAATTACGAACTACGGAAGTTTTGTATCCACCTACAACAATGCTATTAATCTATTTGCTTTCAAGCAAAATACCTGGCCATTTGCCAGCCCTTCGATTTATAATGTGTTTGTTTTTATATATTTAGCATGTTTAGGTTATTAGACTTAATAGATTTATTTAATATTCATGAAATTAAAATCATTTTGACAGGATTTGAGAAAATAATAATTCATCATTAAAGCAAATAAAGCAAATTGGAAAAGTAAATTTCAACCTCTATTATGAAACAATATAATATTTTGCAATAAAACTGGTAACTTCAACTAATAAAAGACATGTGAAAAGTTTTCAATATCGAATGTGGTTAAGGGCTCTGTATCGTCTGCATCGTCAGTATCGAAGTAAGTAATTTGGTTAATTCTGGTGACTGAATTGCAGACGTTTTGAACACCTGATTGATTCGTTACCCTTTAGTCAAAAAAAAAAAAGGTGAATTGAGCTAAGTTGTTGCTAAAGAATCTGAAAAACATGAAATCAGTCTTTATTCATACCATGGTATATTCACTCTTATCTGTCTAGACCATTCTCCAATAGCAAAGCCACTTTGAAATGTAAAGACTAAATTATTATAGTTTGTTGCACCATTTGCAGTAAGATTTTCGACAATTGCCGCCTTGGTTTGGCCTGTAATGCCATTTCGAAAACCTGGAGCAGTGGGAACATCGTTGAAACCCGCATCATTCCAATCAAATACAAGGATAGGCATATTTTTGTCTTTTTTTTTTTTTTTTAAGCTAGGTAGCTATATATTTTAAGACAATAAATACAAGAATATCAATGTGTCTGAAATAAATACGTATAGAAATAAATTTGTTAATTTTTATATACAGTACTTGTATCGCTTTTCTTTTCTTTGAGAGTTTATGAATGAAATAATAATTTTTGTGATTTCTCTTGATTTATACTGATGGGAATTAAAAATTGTGAATGCAATATCCTACAGTTAAAAAAAAAGAAATCCATCCGTGCAAAATCAATCAAATATCACGTGATAACCAACAATTTGATCTTACTCGATAAAATACTGTAGCAAATGGATTTGTGACAGGTCGTAGTGTTAATTCTGGCTGATTGATCTACATTTTCGTTAAAAGCTGAAAACATTTTGTCGATCGACCTGTTACACATTTTCAGTCCTCATTGAATTTATCTGCAAATGAGATTTCCCTTTTCAAGGCATTATAAAGGGATTACTTTAAAGGCATTTTGTTTAACCAATAAAACAAAAAGTCATTATATAAATAGTGAATTAAATGAATTTGCAATTACAATTCGTCACAAATATCATAAATCTCGTCTTTCTTATCGTGAATATTTGTTGAGACGATCAAAACGTATTGCTAAAATGGCTGATGATCCCTTAGTTTGGATAGATTGTGAAGTATGTTTATTAACTATAATTACAGTTAAAAAAAAAGGTCGATAAATGTGATATCAATTTTTATTTTTCATATTTTATATTTAATTTTGTATAATAGATGACTGGACTTGATGTAGATAATGAACATATTATTGAAATTGCTGTCTTGATAACTGATGGGAAATTGAATATCTTAGCCGAGGTTTACATTTTTTTTTATCACTACCTAAACATTATTTCTATTTAATTCATTTCAATTAATACATATAAAACCATTTTCACTTTTATTATGTTTAAAGGGACCAGATCTTGTTATTAATCAATCACAAGAAACTATGGATAAAATGAATGATTGGTGTAAACAACATCATGGTGATGTTAGTATTATTTTATCAATTCGCTCCATATATTTAATAAAATATGTAATATCAAATTTCAATAACACAAAGTTTCGATAATATATTCTTATTAAATAGTCAGGATTAACTGCAGCAGTTTTATCATCCACAATCACCACATCAGATGCATCCGCTCAAATTCTAGAATTCTTAAAAAAACATATTCCCGACAAAGGAATCGCACCTTTAGCGGGAAATAGTGTTTATGCAGATAAAATGTTTTTAAAAAAAGAAATGCCTGAAGTAGTTGATTGGTTACATTATAGAATCGTTGACGTTAGTAGTATTAAAGAATTGTGTAGAAGATGGTATCCTAGTATTTTTGAAACCGCACCGAAAAAAAAATCTACTCATAGAGCATTGGATGATATTAAGGAAAGTATTAATGAATTAAAATTTTATAAAAAACATATCTTTATTGATGAAAGTATTGTTAACTCGGCTGCAAATAAGAAAAGAAAGGAAGAGGATGCAAAATAATTTAACAATTTGATGAATATAAAAGATATTCATTATTTTTTTTTAAAAAAAAAAATAACTATATTATCCTACTTAGTAATGCTACTACAAATATGTAAAAAATTATATAAATAATCATTAAAGTCGTCTAAAAATTCTCCTTTCTTACATTTACTGTATTTATTTGTCCTAGAGGTGCAAATTGTATCCGAAAAATGTGTACCGTTAGGGTTGTGTTAACTTACCTGGCAACATTGTAAGTTACATCGTACATCGTAAGTTACATCGTAAGTTACATGACCTCGATCTGATCAGGGACGATGATTTTCTACGATGGTTAAGACTAAATTCTGCGTGTGTTTATAATTTCTGTGTAGTTCTGTGATACCATTTCGTAATTTCTGCGATCTAATTTTCCTAAATTAAAATTTCATAACTCCGCGAAGAACACGCTCATTGATTTATTGTCTACCTTTTCGGGAGATTCTAGTGAATAAGGGTGATTTCTGTGGTTGGTTGTGATTAAGAGAAATTCTGTTGTTTTCTGAAAATCATTGGCCTGTATCTGATATGTGTTGGTTAAATTTTCGTTCACTCTCGCGTCTGAAACGTCTGAACTTAACTGCTAAAATGTTAGTGTTATCCACCAATCAATTTTGAACAGCCTAATGAAGGGCATGTAAAAAAAAGGCAAAGAAAAATATCGTTTATAAAAAACAATAGATTAAAAGTTTTTATGTAAATCATACTGTATTTTTGAATTTCGTTCGTTTATATACAATTACTATATCAGTTATTGATATCAGATATGTTACAACAATACGACGCGTTAGGGTGTTCAATCTACTAATTAATCAAAACACAGTTAGGGCCATATATATTCGGATTTTTGAAAGTTAATTTCACGTATAAATTTATATATTAAGTGGTTTCCGGCCAGAATTACGGCTAAAATTTTTAGATTAGTAAGCATTAGAAAATTAAAATTGAAATATTCTTGTATTTTTTTTTTTTTTTTGAGTAGGTTATACTATCTAAATACTATCTATATATAAATATATAGTATAAAGGTTAAACTTGATGGGATAGGCTTATATAAAGAAGTTCCAAATGCTATGTTAGTCTGAAGAGTCAAATCAACGAACATATATAAAATTCTTGCCATCATATTTTACTCGGACCTTAAAAAACATTAGGTGCAAAACCGTTAAAATATTTAAATTATTTTAAATAATTATTCTAATTAATCTATTGTTGATTTGCGTATAATGGGGAGTCACTTGCAAGAATATATTCTTTTCCACCGACTGTTGCATTCCCTCCTTGAACACCAAATGTCGTAGTGGTGCCAAAGTCTTCATCGACTTTTAAAGATGGCCAAGAAATTCCATTCGCTATCATTTAACATTTTAAGTTAGTTATTTAATTGTTCAAAAAAATAGGTTGAAACCGACTGCATAATTTTAATTTATACGAATATTACAATCTTGCCTATTTACCTTTCTTCAATTTAAGTTCAACTTTAGTCGTAAGAAACTCATACGTAGAATTTTCAGGCTCAATGTATTGATAAAGTTGGAAATCTTCTTTAAATCTTTTATTATCGGCTGTCCTTAAGTCGATACATATCTATAATAAAAAAAATATAATTAAATATGTGAAGATAAACAGAATTTTTATCAAAAAAATGAATAAATTATTTTTACCTCTTTTTCTTTAAAATTGATAGTAGAATGTTCTTTATCAATTTTTTTACAAAATACAGACATAATAACATTTGATGGGGTTTGATACCTGTAGAACATAATAAAAATGATACCAATTGGGAGAAATAAATATGGAATTAATTAATGCGGATAACATACCAATCATGTCTACACTCTATAATTTCCTCCTTTTCCTATTTGATTAAAAAAGTATTATAATAACGAAAAAGTACCAGGTTTATAAAGCTAGAAATTACGTACCTCCTTTTTACTAGATCCGACAAATAAATGGTTTCCCTTTTTACAACCCTTAATCTTTAAAAATTCCTCAAATTCTAACACCTTGCGCGAACAACAACTCCAACCTAAAAAAAAAAAAAGATAATTCAGAGGAATATCTCAACTGATGAAATATAAACTAATCGCAAATAATATCACAAATTCGTAGTTACCTTTGCTACCTTCGTGAAAGATTGGTGTACCAGAATGATAAATGCATTCTGCTTGAGGTCCTTCATTACGACTAGTTGCATCATCTACATAAGCGGTGTTACAACTAGACCTTTTACAAACTGTACCAGGTTCAACTGGAATGCTCAGGTCATCCTCTTCTGGCTTTTCTTCCTGTGGTGGAGGTTTAACCTTCTGAGAAGGTTCTACAGGTTTTGATTGTATCGAAGTATAAGTTGGACCGCTATTATATGTCTCCACTCCATTTTTATCAATTGTAGGTTCAATTGAAGGTTTAGAAGAAACGGTTTCTGATCCTTTTGAAGTTTCATTCGATTCTGGCAGAGGTGGAACTTCATTACTATGCCGACTAATTTAAATTATCATATAAATTGTTTACTAATTTATTAATCGAGACAATAATAATAATAATAATAATAATAATAATAATAATAATAATAATAATAATAATAATAATAATAATAATAATAATAATAATAATAATAATAATAATATAATTTGAAATAGTTACCCCTTAGTGCAGCCAGGAATTGCAAGAAATTCGTCAAAAGATGTAACTCGTTTACTACAACATTGCCATCCCTTTAATCCTAATGTAATAAAATAATTTTTATAATGTGGATTCAATTGATTTTGATACTTTTTTTATTGATTTAAATCACTAACAAACCTTCATGAAAAATCGGCGCAGATGGATGGTAAAGACAGGCCGTTTCATGATTATCCTTTTCTTCATAAGTTTTTTCACAGCCTTTATGAACGCAAGTCGGCATTTCGATTTTTTTCTTTTTTTATTAATTGATTGTGTTTAAAAAAAATGAACAGATTAATTCTCGGATTACTGTATATTTATAAAAGTAGAACAATGAAATTATCAGTTATATAATTATAGAAATAATTTTTCTTCTAGCAAATTCTGGCAACCCTTATGACCTTTATCTGCGTTACACAGATAAAATACCGTGCATTCGAATCACACTAAATTCTCCACAAAAAAAAATAAAATATCTGATCTTAATTTATAAATCAATGTCACACAATAAACAATTTTTATCTTTGATTATCAGGGTTGGAGTTGGACAATGTCCAATAAATTAATTGACATTTGGACTATGTCCAATTTGTCTAGTATGTCCAAATAATTCAATTTTATTGATAATATAGAGTATACGCCAACATTATAGGTGCTAACCGTCCGACGCATTTGTAGTGATGGTGGCGATATCAAATGATAGTTGACATAAATAAAGCCTAAAATTTTTCCGAAATTCAATAAAAAGTACTTTTGAATCAGTGCATCTATATGGTTTTCGGATTCTATAACGCTACAGAGCCACCTTTTCATTTTTATTAACAGCTGTGTTTTGTAGCTAATTTCGCTTTAAATTATGTAAAATTAAAAAAAAATGGCACTGTAGCGTTATAGAGTATATCAAGAAGAAATCCTAGACACACTAGTTCAAAAGTAGTAGGAATTCGAAGTTCACGTATTTTTCTATTCTCTAAAAAGATTACTTAATATAAATTTTGATTTAAATAGTACATCGAACGCGTCCAATGCTAAATGGAAATTGGAATCTCTTTTTGATGAAAATTATTTGAGTCAAATGACATTTATAAATTTATTAAAGAATTTGTATTAGCCAGAAATTTCATATTGTATTAAGATGACTATCAGGCGTTAGTGTAATAAAATAAAATATAGATATTATTTTACCTAAAATATTTAGTTCAAAACACTGTTCTGAAGTACATGATATAAGCTTAAAAAGTCGGAGTAGTTTTATAAAAAAAATAAATAATATATATGAGGGAAAACCTGTCATCGGACTTTCAATTATATTATATTACCGGGCACAATCACCAACAAATCAAATAGATCGAGTCCGGTACAAAAATATAATTGAAAACCCGATGCAGGTTTCCCTTGATAGCATTCATATTAATATACTTCTTAAATATACTATAAATTAATAAAACTATAGTGGATTTCATCTAAAGCCAACATAATTTATATATAGATGCCAATTTTTTTAGCTATAGTATAGCTAATTATCCAATAAAAATGCAATAAACTTTAAAATTTTGTTATGGTTTTTTTTATATATAAGTGCAAAATTTTGATCATATATAAATTTAATTAATATAACTTTCTAAAAAACAAAAGATATTTAAAAATTTTTTTTGATAATTTAATAGTTTTTTTGTTTAAATTATTAAACTATCAAAAAATTTTTTAAATATCTTTTGTTTTTAAAAAGTTATATCAATTTAAAATTTTTATAATTAAAAATTGATGGCTTTTCATGAAATCTACTGTATGTATTTGTGCATTGGTTTAAAAATTGGCCTGAATTAGATTTAATTTAGGCCATGATTAAATTTTTTTATATCCAATAAAAAAATTTATAATGTCCAATCAAATTATTTGAAGTTCAAATTATCTATAGTATATACAGTACAGTATATTGATCTATAGTTATGCAGTGTTGGCAATTTTTGTGGCCAAATGATTTTTTTGGCCTTTAGCCAGCCAAAATAGCCAATAACTGGACCTTGGCCAAATGTTTCTAACATATTATAATATTGACCAATCATATTACTAGCTTATATAATAGCTATTTCGGCCAAATAACTTTTTTGTCCAATTTGGCCATTGGCCAGTCAAATGGCTAGGTACAACACTGATATATATATATATATAACTTTTTATACAAATGTACAACTTTTTAGATTTTTTAAAAATGTATAACTTTTTAGATTTTTTAAAAACATATAACTTTAAAAAAGTTTTGAGTTGGTTAAATGATTAGAAGCAAAAATAACAAAAAATTTTATTTTTTTTAACCAATATTACCAATTGTATCAATTTTGGCAAGCTTTGTTTTTTTTAAGATTTAAAAAATTGGATTTTGATAAATTTAGCAGGTTGCGATATCGCAGGTTAATATTTAAAAAAAATCAAAATGATTATTAGTTAGGGTTAGGGTCTGAACTAGTATTAATATTAGGTTAGAGGGTGCATATATATATGCAAAATTAAGCGCTAAAAACTTTTGAATTTTTTTGTAATTTTTCTAATTTTTCGTTCATTTTGTTACACAAGATCCTGTGATCTAATTGGCCAATCATATTAAACCTGCGATATAGCAACCTAACAACCTCCTAAAAATTTTATTAAAAAAGTTTTACCAAGTTTTTTTGTAAATTATATAGCAAAATTAGATATTGTACTATACTGTATTATACATAATAACTATTGCAATTTTGTTTAAATCTTTATTATAAATTTATTTTTATTTGTTTTTTTAAAAAAAAAATTTTATTAAAAAAGTTTTACCAAGTTTTTTGTAAAATATATAGCAAAATTAGGTACTGTACTATACTATATTATACATAATAATTTTTGAAATTGTGTTTAAAGCTTTATTATAAATTTATTTTTATTTTTTTTTTTAAAAATATTTAAAAAATCATACTGTATATAAAGTAGTTTAATTTTTATTAAAAAAATTTTGGTATAGAATATAAATGTTTTTTTAAAAAAAATTATATATGCAAAAATAATTAATTTTTATGCTGTAGCTTCAATGTTTTATTATATATTTATTAAAAAAAACATTTTACTGCATTATAAAAAATTATGTTTAAAAACTTTTATGCAATATTATACTATAACAAAATTATTGATATTTTTATTATATCCAACTCAAATTAAATACTTTTTTTAAAAAAAAATTTATTTGAAAAAAAGTAACTAAATTTTTTTAAATTAATTTATAACCTTAATTTATATATATACATAATTTATAACTGATTAAATCTATTAAATAAAATTCAAATATGTTGATTGTTATTATAAAAATATTATAGTAAAACGCGCCTATGGAAATTTTGCATGTTTTTATAAATTTTCTCTATGTTTTTATAAGTTTTGAAATAAAATTTTTAACCCAAATTTTCATGTATTTAGGGCCAGGCTTATAATTTGGGAGAGGTTAATAGAGCACCGCATACTTTTTAAATTTTTTATTTTATAATTTATTATCAAACCCCAAAAAAAAAATAACTAAATATTTTGTTATAAAGCAAAAGATAAATATATAGTATTTATTTCAAAATTTTAAAATATTAAACTAGTTTTATGACTTTTACTAAAACGCACCTATGGTGTTTTGTCACCTAAATTATGTTGCATTTCAAAAACTAGCTAATTAATTAGTACGCGGTGCTCTAAGTAAAAATGCTCTACGCCCCTAAAAACCTTTCTCAAACCTTAACCATGACTCTAAATACAAGTCACTCTCGTTATAGTGAACTCTCGTTATAGTGAACTCTCGTTATAGTGAACTCTCGTTATAGTGAAGATTGGTCTATAGTGAAGAATTTTTTCAGAACAAAACCAAGCATATTAAATATTCACTCGATATAATAAAGTTACATAGTAAACTCTTGATATAAGGTATAGTGAAGATTTTTTTCGAACAGATATAACAAAATGTCACTTGATATAGTGAAGTCGATATCATGTGATATATATTGACCAATCATATGAAGCAAAAATCATCGTGTTCATGCATAATGATAAAGCTTGGGGGTTATTGCTCTTTTTAGACTATGTGCATATTGACGGCACTTCTTGCATAGAAAATTAGATTCGGCAGAAATATGTGCATAATGTACTTTTTCGAATTATGAATAATTTTAACTTTTCAAACCCTACTATTACTACTATCATTGACTTGCAAAGACTAATAAACCCTACTGTTACTTTAGTTTTACACTTAACTTTAAGTGAACGTAATCCATAACTTACCCCTTTTTTTTTAAATTAAACTTTTTTTATTTAATTAGTTATTTATTTACTTAAATGACATTCAATTCTTTATCCTATACCTTTTCTGTCGTGGAACCTTTTTGTCATGATTTAACTTAATACATAATATGAATTAAAATGCACTTATAGAAGGTGCACTTGTGATGGATCGGGTGCAATAAACTTTTAAGTAGTTTAAATTTCTCTCGCTATAGTGAAGATTTATACAGTTAATATATAATCTTCACTATATCAGGAGACTCTTGATATAGTGAATCTCTTGATATAGTGAAGAAAATTTCTCAGCCCGATGCCTTCACTATAACGAGAGTGACTTGTACTAACTTCATGAAAATTTTGAGTAAGAAATTTTATATATACAAAACTTAAAAAAAGTTGAGAAAAATCTATAAAAATATAATAGGTGCAAAACCACCATAGGTGCTTTTTATGAATTTGATAATAAAACAATGATATAAACCTGTAGCAATCTAATTTTTGTGATCAAATTTTATCCTAAATTTTATCAGTTTTAAGATGTCAAATAACTTAAGAAACAGACATGGTGGATTGATTTTTTATCGGTTTTGACAGATTATCAATTTTGACAGGTTATACAGTAAGTTTTTTCTTTTAAACTTGAGATAATAAAGATACAGTACGGTACTCAAAACAATAAATTTACTATCAGATTAATCCATTTTTATTAATAATTTCAAATATGTACAAGTAATGATTTGGGTTAAAATGGTAGCAAAACAATTAAAGTGACATTACTTAA
Source organism: Gigaspora rosea (assembly GCA_003550325.1). Classification (NCBI taxonomy): domain Eukaryota; kingdom Fungi; phylum Glomeromycota; class Glomeromycetes; order Diversisporales; family Gigasporaceae; genus Gigaspora; species Gigaspora rosea. The sequence continues at coordinate 144,321 of QKWP01000726.1, read as the reverse complement.
TTATTAATAATACTATAATATTTCAATAATAAACTTACCCGCATATTAAATTTTAGCATAATGGCGAAATTTCTAAAGCTCTACTCTCGTATATATTATGGGTCATAAAATGGATGAACGCCATAAAGATATTTGAACTTGTAAGTTCGTAAACTTGATTTGAACGTCAAAAACAAACAACACAAGTTCAAATCTTTACATTCATGAACTCAAGCTAAATATTCAAGTTCAGAACCTTGAATTTTTTTATTTGACTTATTAAGACTGAATCGAGCGAGCCTAATAATAAATAAATAAAATACATTAAAAATACATGATTTAATCAAATTCTTAATGTCTACGATCCTATTATTCTGTGAATTATTAAATAAATTATAATAATAAAAAAAACAAGTAAAATAAAATAAATATCATATAAATTTAATCAACCTCCTCTTCAATAAAGTCACTGTCATTTTCTCCAAATATATCATCATATTCATTCAATTCATCGAGTTCATATAAATTTCCCTCTTCATCTTGCATTAATTCACCTGAAGTGACGGATACCGAATAATTACTTTAAGTAAATAGGAAACAATTCATGTGTGTATGTATAAAATTACCTTCAACTTGATCTTTTGCATTTTGAAGATCACGCATCAACTCCTCGACCTAAGCTCATAATTTATAATTTTATTGAGATAATCAAGACAGTTTGGTTTGCCTGTACTAATCAGGTATGTAAATATTTACCCTATTTGCAGAAGGATCACCTTCTTCTTCCTCCTCCTCCTCTTCACCTCCATCGCCATTTTCCGAATTACTATCACGCAGCAGATCTTCAAATTCTTTATCATCAACGACTGTACCTTCGAGCAATGCCTTAAATTTTTTTCTCATTATCTTACGCATTTTCAGCATAACATTTCTTTTATAATGACCATCTTTTTCCTTATGATGACGATAACAAAAAAATAAATATACTTGAGATAAAATAATAGATAAATTAATAGTATACTAACAGTACAAATGTCCTGTACGGAATCAGGAGAATCGATAATACTTCTCATTAAAGGATCAGTTACATCACAAAGTTGATAAATTGCAACATCTCGTTCTGCGGTTTTACCATCAAAAATATGCGTTGTTCTAAAATCGAAAATTAAATATGTAAATGTTTAATCGGAAGTATAATTATTGAATTATATATGATGTCATACTTTAAATAATTCTCTGGTAATAGGGATAATTCATCCATTTCATTAGTTAAATCAGCCTGCACACGAAGTAAACGTTTTGCTCTCTCAAGTCGAACAGGTCGTCTGTTATTTCGTATGTCCGTAGCCTGATAGCTATGAAATTCATATAAGATTGCTCATGATGTTAGTCAGTATAAAAAACATATAACACGCTAAATTTACATACAATCTAGCTTCTTTAATTTTTCGTGGATCATATCCATAACGTAGCCAACAATCCCGCCAAGGACCATTTAACATCAAATATGCAACCATTGGTAATAACCTGGTAACGGACAGAAATAAATTTCATTGAATTATATATTAAGAGTTTCCCACAGGATAAATGATAAAGTTAGAATATAATTGCTTGCATTTTGATAGATCTCCGATCACAAGCTGGCAAATTATTCATCAATGCTAGTCTTGTCCATATTGGTCTTTCTGCAAATAACTTTAAACCAAAAAAAAAATAAAAAAATAAAAAAAAATACGATTATACACGGTCAAATATCAGAATGTTCAATGGAAACAATTTTTTAATGTTTCAATACCTTTTTAATTCGCGCTGCACTTTCCGGAGAAGGTTGATATGCAGGTTTTACAACATCAGGTGGTGGTCCTTCTGGAATAGGTGGTGATATTGTTAAGGTAATCATCAATCAGTCACGCGATTATAAAGAATTCAATTTAAATAAGGATATTTTCTGAATCAAAATATATTGAAATGGCGACAAATTTCTTCCTACGACTTCTATTAATCAGTTTAAGAGCAGGTGCCTAAAAAATACATCTAGATGTATTAAACAGAGGCCTTAATTTGTATTAACATATTAACATTGAAATCAAAAATTGCCCACCTGCCCTTCTCCTTTCTGAACCAAAACTTTGACCACTGCCATATTTTGTCGATAACTGTGGAATAAATAAGTTAACAAGTGAAATCATTTACAATGAACTTAAAATAATAGCGCGCTTAAAAATACCCATATTCCATAGGACACTCGATACGTGAAAACGATGGTGGTGGTAAATTATCTTCATCTCTTTCATCATTTAATAAAGATTCGAAATCCAAAATTGTATTGACTATTTGTTTATATTCCATTTAGACGAGCTCATAATTTATAAAATATTAAACGTTGTTTGCTATATCTTACTATCAAAATTTTCTAGTGCATTCATATATCTTGGAATAGAATCATTGGGATTTGGAACATATTGATAATCCGCCATTCCTATATCAAAAAAGGATTAAATTATAGTTCAAACCCAATGCTATATATATATATATATATTTACATACCTCGAAAGCGACAGGTTTTACTAATAATTCCCATAATTTCAAAATTAAAGCCATTAATTGACTCTTCATCATCAGAATCGCGTCGTGTATGATGACCTTTTACTTTTTTACGTCGACGCGTTACTTTAAGCAAAAGATTCGCAGTTGGAATTATGTCGCCATTAATAGGATGACAAAAAGGATTATTCGGTCGGAAACGAAGCTCTAATAAATCTTCATTTACTGCCTAAGGAAAAAAACCCCAATTATCAGCTGGAATTCTAAACGAATTCTATTAAAAATTACAGTTTAGCTCTCTATAAGTGCAGATATAGTAAAATTCTCCTAAATTGCAGAATCCCAAGTATATAGAGCAACGTACTCTCCCTAAGTGCAGATTCTTTTAATTGCCTGTTTCTTCTACTAGTAAGTTTTTCCAAGTCCCATTTAGAGAGAGCCGAACGTATAAATTAATATTCTACCTTTTTAAGTCCTCTTTGTCCTCCAAGAGTTTGCAACGCCTTTTCTGTATTTATAACATTGCCAGGGTATTCCACAGCAAAGAATTGCTGTGTTGGTAAAACCTTTTCGGGTGCGATTTTATAGTTCTGTGGGGGAAGGGTGGTTGTGTTAATATCCTGTTCCATTGTAACAGCAACTCTACTCTTAGGAATTTGACCCGAAATATTGATATGTACAGCCAATCAAACTGTTTAATTCGTTTAAGATTGTCACCTTAATTAACTTGATTAATTGTTAAACGCGTTAGACAATAATTTTGTTTTGCTAATTGTCGTGTATATCGACCTTGTTAATAAAAACTAAAAAAATGCCATTATACAAAAACTGTGTTATGGAACCGTACGGGATATCCGTGATGTCTTTCAGCTCCTTTTGCATGATGTCGGATACAATGATCTTATAATATCTGATATATAATTTGTTGAAAAGTTAAAATACTGATATTTTTATATAAATATCTTTTACTTTTATTGATTCAATATTGATTCAATAAACTATTAAAACAAAAAAAAATTATATACATAAGTTAGTGGCTCTTGATATAACGGACTAAGTAAAATCTTGATATAATGGATCAAAATTCAAATCCACATCATAATAACTACTACGGATTTACTAATAAAACTCACGATAAAGCGGATTTTAAAAAATTTCTCACTATGTGCCCAAGGTACTACGTTATATCAAGAGCTACTGTGTATAAGTATTAGGATTTTTCAAATCAAATCAAATATTCTGAAAGTTTTAAATTTTAGTTATTTAAAACTACAGTATTAATTTGTACTAACTGTTAATGTATTGCATAAAAAATGTTTTTTTTAATCAAAATATTTTTGTTTTATAAGATAATAAATTTCTTAATAACATTTTGAAAAATAGTCAAATATTATTTAATTTGAAAATTTAGATTTGATTTGTTGTTTATATAGAGTAAGGTTTTGTTTTGGTTTTTTATTTGATATTTGTAATTATACAGTATTATAATAGAATTCTAAACAATATTAGCAAAAGTTATTTGAGCTATTAGCAGTTTTTGCAATTTTGGTTGAATAAGAAATTTTTAACCAATCAAATTGCTTAATTTTGCAAAACTTAGATTTTGTATATTTTTCAAATATGATCTCTATTAGCGTTGTTTGGTTATATTTTTATAAAATAATAAACAAGAGTATTATTTCAAAATTTAATCTATATTTAATTTAATTTAAAATTATGCCTTTGTATATTATTTTATAAAATATAATATATTATATAATAGAATGTATATATTTAAAATAATAGATATATTATTTTAATGATCCCCCGATCATTATATCAAGATCACGGGAGGATTAATTCTGATCCTTATGTGAATAAGCGAAAACTTCGTTCCCACTAATTCCCAACGGATCAGGATATTATTATTACAAATCATGCCTTTAAATCGTTTCAACTAAATATACTTTGCGCAATTTGTGACTGAACAAACCTTTGGCAAATCAATTAGATGAATATACTTATATACATTATTATCCAATATATAATAAATTCTTAATAATCAATTTTATTACAATTTTGCATTTACATTTTTAATTTTTGGTCTTTTTTCATATTCTTCTTTAACTTTTTGTGCTCTTTTCAATTCTAATTTACCAATTTGTTGCATGTGTACTTCATCGGGTCCATCAGCAAATTTTAAAGTACGACCACCAGCATAAAGGTAAGCAAGTGGAAAATCATCACACAAACCACCAGCTCCATGAGATTGAATTGATCGGTCAATAACTTTAAGTAACATGTCCGGTACTATAACCTGGATATAATAATCATTGAATAATTAAAATTTATATATATAAAATATTATAACTATTATAATAAAATAAAAATATTATAAAATTACCTTTGCCATACCAATTTCTTTCAAGGCGCCTTTGGCACCTACTTTATCGATCATATCTGCAGCATTTAGAACGAGTAACCTAGCTTGATCAATTAACATTCGTGAATGAGCAATATCAGCAATTATAGTCTCATGTTCAGCCAGTAACTTTCCAAAAGTACGACGAGAAGGATCAGTAACGCGTATAAGCATTAAATCTAATCCACGTTCTGCTGCACCAATTGATCTCATACTTTAAAAAACAACCAAATAAAATAAAATAGTATTATTGTAGAACATAAATGATCAAAATGATCAAAATTAATTCGTGATCCGCGTAAGAACCAGTGAAAAAAATCATAGTAAATTGTGGAGATATGTTTTTGGTTTCCCGAAGGAAATCTCGTTTTTTTTTTTACTAAGTGAATCAATCTTCCTTGTGTATTATGTAAAAGTTGTAGAAGAGAGAATTCCGATCATAATGACGGTTAAAACGTTTAAATTTGCCCAGTAGATCGTAGATATGAGCATTTTAATCTTCGCGACTATATTGTTTACTTCTTTGTTTACACAAGTAAGCATATAGTCGCGAAGATCAAAATGCTCATATCTCACGATCTACTGGGCCGATTTTAACGTTTTAACCGCCATTATGACCGGAAGGAAGATTCACTTAGTAAAAAAAAAAAGAGGTTTCTTTTGGGAAACTCTATGGCAAAATTTAATAGTAAAAATCATCAGATTTTCATACTGGTTCTTATGCTGACTACTAATTAATTAAAAAAAAATTATTTCAGATATAAAACATACCAATGATGAATCCTACCAGGTCCCAAACGTCCTTGAATAATTTCGAAACCTCTTCCTTCACCCAAAATAATATTTTCAACAGGTACTTTAACATTTTTAAATAGAATTTCACAATGCCCTTCTGGAGCATCATCATAACCAAAAACAGTAAGTGGTCTAACAATTGTAACTCCAGGTGTATTTCTAGGAACAATAATTACACTTTGTTGTTTATGCTTATTTGCATTAAAAGAAGTTTTACCCATCACTAAAAATACGGCACATCGTGGATCACCAGCTCCAGAAATCCACCATTTATGACCATTAATAACATAATGATTACCATCACGTTTAATTGAAGTTTCAATATTTGTAGCATCAGATGATGCAACAGCCTTTTCGGTCATAGCGAAAGCAGAACGAATTTCACCATTTAATAAAGGTTTTAACCATTTTTCTTTTTGATCAGGAGTACCATATTTAGCAAAAACTTCCATATTTCCAGTATCAGGAGCAGAACAATTTGTAGCCTAAAAAAAAAAAAAAATTTCATAATAATGAATTAGAATAATTTAACCAGTATTTGTTTTTGGACTATGTCCAATGAAAATTTTATTTGGACTTGGACAAATATGGACATGGACTAATCCAAATAGTGTCCTACTTTACTGAAATGTCCGGAATATTTCGGTGCTTTGCTCTAATTTTAGCCTCAATTTTGCTTTTTCTATTCGGAATATTCCGGAACCGCAAGCTTATGCGTTGATTTGGACTAAGTGCCTTATGTCCAATAAAAAATATGGGCAATATAGACATAGTCCATAAGCGTCCATGTCCAAACATTCCATAATTAATTAAGGAAATTTACACATAGTGTTTATACACGGATTAATTATTGTTTTGCAAATTCGTATAAAATACAACTTAAAAACAAAAATTCATCCATCCAATTTGAAGAATAAGGTAAGGAGTTGGAAAGGGTTATAGTTTTTGCTAAAATTTTGCAAGGAATATTTTGTTAGAACTCCCAAAGATGTTTTATAATCAGGATTTTGAAATATAAAACATATCCGTGTACATACACCCAGTGTATAAATAGAAATTACCATTAATTAGAATGATAATAAATAAATAAATAAATACTTCAGGAGCGATGCGAAGTGATCTACCCATAATCTCGGCAATAAGTGCATATTCAAGGTTAGTTAACCCAGCACCTTCAGAATAATGTTTTGAAAGAAATAAATTCCAAAGTCCTAACGATTTAGCTTTTTGCTTAAGTTCTTCGATTATAGGTGGGACATACTAATTGATATTTAATATAAAACGAAATTTGAGAATTTAAAAAAATAAAATAAATTGAATTATTTTAAAAATTATATTTAATTTTATTTATTACTTTAAATCTTTCTTCTCCTTTACCGAGTTGCCCAAAGTAAATTTCTTCAGCTGGGATACAATCATTCTAAAAACATTAAATATAAATATATTATAATTATACGTTCGAATTATGAGCTTTTAACAAATTGATCAATTGTAAGAAATTTACTAACAGTACCTCGACAAAATCGTTCACTAATTTAATTAATTGTTTTGCACGTGGAGAAATTTTATCTTCGATCAATGAAGGTATCGTATAACCCATTTTATCTCAATATACTTAAATAAGAATTTTTTTAATTTATAAATTTGACGATAAAAATAAGTACCGTGAGAAAGTCTCCGATCATCCTTTGTAACGCATATGTACTCCTTCAAGTGGTACGAGATTAGGCATCCTGAACTGCATATTCGATCTTTATTATATCCCGTGACTTAGTTAAATTAATATTTATATCCTTTCCCGGAGCATAAATTGGCACTATTGTCTATATTGTTTTTGAAGCTCTCCCATTCAACCGTCACAATATAATAGAATTAACAAAAAATACTTACCCGTATTGCCGTATTGTCGCGAAATAATGGGCATGGGCGTTATTTAGAATAATGGCCCGAATTAAGCTTAATTTAGGCCGAAAATCGTAATTTCACCCCTGCGCGTTATTTCGCGACAATACGGTATGAGAAAAAGAAAAAAGTTTACCTACAAATTCCAACTCATTCCAATAGACTCACTTGCAATCAGAACATCAAACCCAATATTAGGTTCATTGAATAACTTGGCTTGTTGCGACCGAGTTTCTAGATATTGTCGATATTAATAAGTGTACCACAATGATAAATAACTTGTAAACATTATATTTGCACACACCAGGGTGACAGACTACCTGCACAACGAAAGCCAGTAGCTGTTTCAATCTCATGCTTTAGACTTAATATTGATTTTTTGGAAAAAGTTATCACACAATCACTTTCTTTTATTTTTTTAACACTAAGAGATTTTTGATTTATCTTAAGACTAGGAAGACGTTTATATTCTCAAACCTCAATGTTTTCATTGATACTTTGGCAAATAAATTTAACAAGTGGCACAGCCCGAAGGTGTGAATGTAAAAGTGAGAATATATTATTATAGATCAAAAAGATCGAAAATATGACAATCTTGATTTTGATTAAACTGATAGTTTAAATTTTTATACATAAATAAATTTTTTTTAAAAATCAACTATATTATTTCTGATATAGACTAACAGTTAGAGCAATGGGACGCAGCCGTCTAATAAAGCTGTAGGTTTGACTCCGGCTGGTGGCTAATTGTGTACTCGGCAGATAATTAACCCTGGTTACATATCAGAACTTTCTTTTTAGATTAGCTTTTTCAGATAAACTGCTGTTATTTATTTTTATTTTTTATTTTTTGGAGATTGTTACGGGACAGGGACATAAAAATTTTTCAAATGTAATTTTTCAAAAGAAATAGAATTTTTTGCACAAATCGAAATTTGAATTTTTTTTTTCTCGGTGAATTTAATCATGTGACATAAATGATTATGCAACTACCAGGGACCCTAAAGATAAAATATGATTGGTAGCTATTTTAGTACACCAATCAAATTTCTGAATTTGTGTGTAACTTAATCTAGAATCTATGCCGATACAATTTTTAGGATGGCATAGTTATTTGAAAAGAATCAGTGTATTTTTTTTGTAACGAACAAGCCATAGACAAATATAAGCTAAGCAAGATAAAACTATTAAACTAACGGCGCCTACTTGAGCGCTTTTTTTGAAAAAAAAAATTGTCACGTAAGATATTATATTTAAATTTATTTTTTTGTAACATATAGTCTGAACTACGTAATCAATTAGAGTTTTTTTTTGAATAGTTTGTTTCAAATGCCACCAACACGCCAAGTTAGTGCAATAAGTCGTGCAAATGAATTTCCGGACCATTTTTTTTGAGAATCATGGGTTTTGGCTGGAGCTGAGGGAAACAAGGTGAAAGCCTTTCAATTACTGTACTGAATTTTCGGAAATGTCCGGCTCCCGCTTCACCTTGACCCAAATTTTAGGTTCAATAACCAAAATTGAGTCAACGTCTACCTAATTCTTGGTTTAAATATAATAGCTGACATTTAATAGAATATATAAACTGAATTAGAAAGTAAGAATTAAATACGTCATCGTATTGTAAAAAATAAAATTAATCAATTAGAAAATATAAATACATCATTGTATTGTAGGCAAGTATTTTGTTAAATAAAAGACGACTTTGTTACGTTCTTTTTTTATTTTGATTAAAATGCAAAAACGAAAAAGAACTTATACACCTGAACAAGTGGCTATAAGAAATGAATCGAAAAGGAATAGAAAAAGTTCAATGACTGAAGAACAACGGGACTTATCGAAAAGGCAAATCAGAAAAGAGACAGGCTCGTCGTAAACGTCAGATAACAACTAAAACGAAAGAGAATATAAATCAAGATGAACAAACAGATAACGAAGAAAGCTTAAATAAAAGTACGATTTTTAAATTAAATTTGATAATAAAAAAAAAATGTTAATATATAATAAAATTTTAGGAAATGAAACATCAGCTGCTTGTCAACTTATAATTTTTTCAAAAATTTTTGTGACGCTGTTGCAGATCTTAGACATAATAATGTCCTATTTGTAAGGAATCTTTTCCTTCAGTTATATTAGATAATAAAGTTCTTGTATTAGATGTGGTAGAGACAAAGTGACACCAAAAAGATTTTTATTAGAGAATGATATGGATCCGGGTATGTAATAATAGTAATAAATGTTATTAATATAAAATTTATGTATACGATTAATTAATGTTTATGTTTATTTTAGGAGAAGTACCAGCTGAATTGCCTCAACTTAGTCAAGTTGAGGAAATTTTAATTGCACAGGTTCTTTCTATGTTTGTTGTTTTTAATCTTCGAGGTGGGCAGCTCGGTTATAGAGGTCACGTGATTAACTTTTCGCAAGATGTTCAAGAATTCATTACAAAATTACCTAGAGATCCTGCTGCTATTGATGCTTTACTTGTTCGACAAACTGGACAAGATTGTAATACATTTTACGATTTTAAAGTCAAACGTGCAAATATTTTAGTGTAGTTAAATTTTCTTAAGAATTTTATGCAAATATTGAAATTGATCTCAACATGTTACAAACTTTTCCCGAAGATGGTTCTGTATCCGAGAGACTATCATTCAAATTAGAAACAATACAAAGACAGGCTGGAAATTTAAAAGAACAACAAGCCTTTTGTAATCTTCTCTTGTGCTTACGAGATGGAAAATCTACAGAAAATGATTGGCAACTGCTTAATAGTAGAGTTCACACATTAGTTTCACCAACAGAAGAAGCTAAATTTAGAAATGTCATTCGACTATTTACAATTTGGGACAACGTTGACCAATATAACATTAATAAACTAAACAAGCCTAACCTCCCTATTGCAAAGATAAAAGCCGTGCATAGTGGTACTGGTGCTAGAAATGCACAATCTAAAATAATAAATGGCATTGAACCTGTTTTATTCTTATTTATTGGTGCTCGTATAATGCTTATTTCTAATCTCTGGACTAATCAAGGGTTAGTTAATGGAGCAATGGGCACGATTTTTGATATTATATATGGAATAGGAAGTACACCACCTTTACTACCTACAGTTATTCTGGTTAAACTATTACGGGTCCAACAATATCTATATCAAATCATCAAGTAGTGCTGATTAGACCAATTAAATGTACCTGGGAAGGAAAGTCAGAAACTTGCTCCCGCATTCAGTTTCCTTTGTGCCTTGCTTGGGCAATTACAATACACAAGTCACAAGGTTTAACATTACCACAAGCTGTAATAAACCTTGGAAATAAGGAATTTGCACTCAGCCTTACATTTGTAAGTGTATCAAGAGTTTGCACTCTTGATGATCTTCTTTTTGATAGTGCATTCACCTTTGAAAGATTACAAAAATTAGGACAACATGCACGTTTACAGCAATGATTAATGGAAGAACAAAGTTTACTTTCTTTATAAATTATTATAAATTATGAATTTACTAAAATTATGAAATTATAATAAATATAATTTTACAAATAATAGCCATTTATAAAACTTTAAATACTATTTTTATAAATAATAGCAATTGATAAAATTTAAATTGTATATCAAATTAATTTAATTCTAAAGTATAAGGCCTAAGAATTAAGGCTCCAGCCCAAAACGACGCCGTTTTTCTAGTTGATATGTCGATTTTGTGACATGCTCGTGAACTATAATGTAAACTCAACCATTACAACCCACATAAGGGAGCTGACTTTTATCACCTGATTTTTGGGTGGGTGGGTGGGGTAGCCAAAGTATCAGGTGTAATTCTGGCCGGAATTACCAAAATCTGGCCAAAATTATAAAAAATTTTTTAATTAAAATTATAAATTTATATGTAAATTTAATATTAAATAACTTTTTACCTACTAGACCAATTTGGATGATTTAACTACCAAAATAATCCTTTCAAAGAGAGGATTCTAGCAGGCCTAAAATCATTAAAATCAAATTACTAGATCACAAGATCGATATTGATTTGTATTATTATAAATATTATATAATATTTTAATAAATACTATATAATATTATATAAATCTAGATTGCTTTTAGGATCCTTTGATAGGATTTTGGTAATTTTGGACTTGCTAGAATCCTCTTTTTGAGAGGATCATTTTGGTAGTTAAATCATTTAAAATGGTCTAGTAGATCAAAAGTTAATTTTTTTATTAATTGATAATCCATCTGTCAACTGGAGAATGGCGAAATGTGGCGTTCTTCCATATAAAATTCTTTACTTACTAAGTTAACGATACATGTCCACTAATTGAAAGTTGTAGAGCTCGTCGAGACGCATCTAACGGTGGTTAGATCATCCAAATCGGCCCGGTGGATGGCGAGATATCATCAAAAAACGATTGGCCGACTATATAAAATTCTGTGATGCAGATTACATATGAAAATCACTATAGTCGAAATGTGGCATGCCTCCATCTAAATATTTTTTTCTTACTAAGTTAACGGCACATGTACACTAATTGAAAGTTGTAGAGCTCGTCGAGACGCATCTAACGGTGGTTAGATCATCCAAATCGGCCCAATGGATGGCGAGATATCGTCGGAAAACGATTGGACGACTATATAAAATCTCTATACACAGTGGCTCTCGATATAACGGAGGCCATGGTTTCAGTTCTTTGTTCCGTTATATCAAAAGCTCCGTTATATCAAAATCTCATGATATATAAGATATTATAGTAAATCATAATTTGGTTCCATTATAATTCTCCATATTAAGCAATATCCGTTATATCGATGGTCCGCTATATCGAGAGCCACTGTGTATAAACAATGTTTGTTTACATAGAGATTTTATATAGTCAGCCAATCGTTTTTCGACGATATCTCGCCATCCACTGGGCCGATTTGGATGATCTAACCACCGTTAGATGCGTCTCGACGAGCTCTACAACTTTCAATTAGTGGACATGTGCCGTTAACTTAGTAAGAAAAAAACATTTAGATGGAGGCATGCCACATTTCGCCTATAGTGATTTTTATATGTAATTTGTGTCACGGAATTTTATATAGTTGGCCAATCGTTTTTTGATGATATCTCGCCAGCCATTGGGCCGATTTGGATAATCTAACCACCGTTAGATGCGTCTCGACGAGCTCTACAACTTTCAATTAGTGGACACGCATCGTTAACTTAGTAAGAAAAAATTTTATATGGAAGAACGCCACATTTCGCCATTCTCCAGTTGACAGATGTATTATCAATTAATTAATATATAAATTTTTTGCGCAATTTGATTGGCTAATAAAGTGTCAGGTGTGGGTGGGGGTAGCCCCTTAAGAGATGGAAATCACCTGATTTACGACAGCTCCCTAAGTAGTACAAGACAATTTTGCTAATAAAAAAGCAAAAGAACAGCGTGAGATAATATTAAAATAACAAACATTACACATGTCAATAGATGCGACACAAAAAAAAAGAATACAGTCTTAGATTTAGTTGAAACATTTGTAAATGCCAATTTACCATTAGAAAAGGTTGATAATTTACGTCTATGGCTTAAGAATAATCTTATCAAATGGTGGGTCTATTCCTTTGGCTAAATGTTTAAGAAATAGTTACTTAAAGCCAGTATGAAAGACATATTGCAACTGTTAAATTAGAATTTTGTAACAAACCAGTTTCATTTATTGTTGATAAAACAACGGATGACTGTGCTAGAAGTGTGGTCAATATTTCATTCAGCTATCAAAATGTAGCTAAATTAGTTTTGGTAGACTTTCTTAATGATGTTAATAATATTACAGTAGGGCAACTTATACTTTGGACTTTAATTGAATGGTCCATTCCATTTAATACTACAAGTAGAGATGGGCAAATAGCAGTTTTTTCAAAAATCCCGTGTGTCACATGCGGATCCCATGCGAGATTGTCTAATAAAAAAAAACTATACAGAATTTTTATTGCAATTTATTTTCTTAATTTTTTTATAATTAAAATTAAATTAATTATTTTAATAAATAAAAATAAATATAAAAATAATATGCTTACCAATTTGATTTTTAAAAAAAACATATTATATATATATATTTATAATAAAATGCAAATTTAAAATATTTTTTTGTATTTTTTATTTTTAATTTTTTTTATATTTTTTAATTTATTGTAAAAAAGAATGGCTTAATGGATATTATATTTATTTATTTTATAGCATGTAGCTATAAAAATGTATTGTGCATAAAAATATATATAAAATGATATACAGGCAAATAAATTCCATATATATCGATGCATATCAAATGCCAATAGGAATTGGCCTAGATATGTTAATGCAGGCCAGATGATGTGGTAATGCCGGCCAGATAATTTTATTTTGGGATCATTATTAAAAATCCTGTGCAGGCTCAAAAAACGGAAAGTCTACGGACATGTACAGGTCACATGACATTTCATCTTATGGACACATACCAAAATAGTAATTTTTTTAATTAAAAAACAATACAGTAAGGCTTTTGCACTAAAATAGCATACTTTATCATTCTAATAAAGCTTGCTCTCCTGGTCTTTCTGACTCTAATAGTGATGAGATTATTAAAATCTGATTAGTAGAGCCAGAGATATGACCTTTTGAAATTTAAGCAATGTTCTAAAGGAGTTCGTATTATTTCGCTTACAATCACTTCACCGACATAACATTCTATCAACAAATACTTACCGACAAGTTCATTTTACCGACAGTTTGTTTCACCGAAGTTCATTTCACCGACAAGATTTTTTCAAAAAGCACCCTAACTTTAGCCCTTATTCTACCTAATTCTACCCTGACCCTAACGACAATGACCAGAATTACTTTGTCAGTAAAATGAGCTTCGGTGAAATAAACTGTCGGTAAAATGAACGTGTCGGTGAATAATTGTCGGTGAAATGTTATGTCAGTGAAATGATTGTCGATTAATAGATTGCCACCCGTTCTAAAGATTATATAAAAACATTGTATAAATTTTATCAGGCTATATATCCGAGTCAATTTTAATAATATCGCTAATTAGTATCAAAAAGGCCAGGAAAATAAATTTACTTAAAGTAATAAAAGGTCAACTTAGCAGTTAGTTTTAAAGTCTTTTGGCCACCTTTCTCTTATTCTATTTATTTTTTTAAAATTAAAAAGAGATTTTATAATAGATTAATCTCCTTTACTGTCCTAAGAAAATTTGTTCTGCTGATCTTTTTGGTTCTAATGGTAGTAAGATTATTAAAGTAAACTTAATAGAGCTGGGATATAGAGTATGAAGTTTATGTGACGTTTTTATATAATCTTTAGAATGTTGCCTATATTTTGAAAGTCACATTTCCATTTTTACTGATCAGATTTTAATAACTTTATACTATGAGAACCGGAAAGACCAGGAGAACAAGCTTTATTAGAGTGATAAAGGATTTTATCTTAGTACAAAAGCCTTAACGGCGTTTTTTAATTCAAAAAAAATTATTATTTTGGTACGTGTCTATAAGATAAAATATCACATGACCTGTACGTGTCCATAGACTTTTCACTCTAAAAATTCTGCGCATCACATGCAGGATCACATGCAAATCACTCGTGTTCCCATCTCTACTAGTAATATTATTAATCATATAATACAATTACATAGAATTTTATTTTCTTATTTGCTTCATCTACTCATAGCTTTATGCCTGATGGTCTAAACCAGAGTTGGGACCTGAAATGAAACTTACTCGAAACCAGTTTCGAGTAGATCTAAATCCAAAACCCTTTCAGATTTTTTAAAAAACTCTGAAGCCCCAAAACTCAAAATCCTGAAACTATAATCTGAAATCTGAAACCTAAAACTATAAAATTACAAGTGTTTGTAGAGCACCACTAGCACCTTTTATGATACAAAGTGCCTATAATGAATGAAACTCGATTTTTTAAAATTCTACTACAAAACTCACTATTTTGTAGTAATAAAGAATTATTTTGTTTTAGAATTATATAATTTCTATTGTGAATTACTATAAAAAAAAATTCTGTTACAAACCTACTCAACAGATAATATATTGGTTTATATCATGAATTACTGTTAAAAACTCTCATATAAAACTTATGTGCTATTCTAATAATCACAATACAGTGTTAGGGTTTAATTAGTTCGCATTGGAATTATATAGTTTCTATTATGTATTACATATTAATGTTATCCACATCTCAGTTAATTTAATTTCAAAGACAAAGTGCCCATAATGAATGAAACTTGATTTGTTAAATTTCGCTACAGAATTCACTATTCTAGTAACAATGAAAAGGTGAATTCTTTTGTATTAGAATCATCATGAATTACTATAAAAAATTCTGTTACAAACCTATTCGACAAATAATATATTTAAAGATTGGTTTGATCAAATTATTGTGGTTTCTATTATAAATTGCTGTTAAAAATCCTCATACAAAACTTGAGCACTATTCTAATAATTACAATATGGGTTAGGGTTAAATTAGTTTGCATTGAAATTATTATAGTTTCTATTATGATATTGCTATAAACCTTACTATTTTGGCGATACACAGTATGTGACTCACTAATGCATATTATTAACATTGTCCACATCTCAGTTGATACAATTTCAAAAGATACAAAATGCTATAACAAATGAAACTTGATTCTTTAAAAGAAAAGCAAATTGATTGATAGCTGATTTATTAAAAAAATTCAATTGACTTTGCCATAAAGCCGTAATTAAAACGTGAGAAAGTTTATCGTTTATGATGATATATTAAATCTGCTGATCATTTGCATAACATAATTAATGTGTCATTTAGTTGTACTAGTAATTGATCCATTAATTGATAATCTGTGAGTTATCTAAATAAAATGATCTGCAAACACTAAGTAAACATAGCGCAAATTTATTAATTAAAAATCTGATTTGTAAATGTACAAATTTTTGGGATTTGTATCACGTGCATACACACCCAATCAGATTTTCTGGAATATCTTCTGGAAAGGACCCCGAACATGTAGTACAGAGGTTATACATTACGCATTTCAGCAAAAAAAGCAAAAAATCAGTTTTTGGCAATTATCTTGGCATCCAGTAGTCCAATTTGAATGAACTTTTTTTTTAAAATGAAGCTCTCAGTGAGGCGCATCTAACAAAAAAATGTTCATTCAATTCTGATTACTGGATCAAAAGTTATTTTAATAAATAGATTTTGTCATTTTTAGCAAATTAGGTCAAAATTGGCCAAAATCCAGTTATGACCTATATGAGAGATGTCCGGGGTCCTTTCTGGAATATAGCGCTATTATACCCCCACTTTTTTATAATATTATAAAAGACTCTTTACAAACGAAGCCTCATTCCAGGTTTCTCTGAAATTCACTATGTATAAATAAACTTTATTTAAAATGGTATTTTAGAAAAATAGTGCTAAAGCTCCTAATTAACTCAAAAGTAATAGTAACTTTGTAATAATATTAAATAAAATATATAGATTACAATACTCGAAGATTACTTAAATGTGAGAAAACATTTAGTAAATAGTTTCATATTTCGGGATCTTGAAATTAGCAAGTCAAAGCTGGGATTTTGGTATTATTTAAAAATGCAATAAAAGTTTATATACTTATTTTTCATTTTTTTTTTAAAGTAATAAATAGTTTTTACTTTAATTATCCATAGTATTATATTTAAGATAGCATTTAAGTTAGCTTTATTATGTATTATAGAATATATGACTTTATTTTTATTTTTTTTTTTTTGTGTGTTAAGGTGAGGTTTTGTCTCAATCTTTATTAATTTGTATAAGTGTCTCCAGGGGCAGCTTTGGGTACATTTTATATTATTACAAATTACTCCATGCACAAATTATTAAACAGGTATGAGACTCAGACTAATTTATCTGCAACCTAAACCTACTAGAGTGGTTAAACTCACCTAGATTTGTATATCTAAAATTGAATTAGTAGAGGAGCTATATAAGGTCCACATAGTAGACCAAATAGAGATTTTACGTGAGGCTAATCCTAATGGAGGGCATTGATTATTAGTGTGTTGTTGATCAGGGAAGCCGCATATGCAGCTATAAGTATAAGAGATTCTGGTGCGTAGTTGTATAGCAGATTGGTTAGAAGGGTGAGAGGTAGGTTTTGGAGTAGGAGTGTTAGAAAGTTGTTTTTTATAGGTAGATAGTTTAGCACAGTAGGGTTTCCATAGATTTTCATATATATTTTGTGATATTTTGAGAAGTAGTTTTATAGTGATATCTGATGCTAACTTATAGGAGCAGGTAAAATTAGAAATTGTGTTAATAAGTGAAGTTGGGATGAATCCTTGAATAGTTGTATAAATGTTGGCTGTTAGGTTGTTGTGATTGTTAAAAGATAGGCATGAATGTTGTATAAGTTGGTTATGGAGGTCATATAGTTGGGTATTAGTGATATCTAGAATTTGTGAAGTGATAATTTGTTTGATAGAATTGTGTATAATCTGTAGGAGATTAGTTGTATCGGGGCAGATAAGCCAATGTAAATTGTGCTCATGTGTATCGCAATTGATGCAATTAATTGATGTATAGTGTAGTGGATAAAGGTTGTGTAGATGGGATAATGTAGGAAGAAGTTGAAGAAGAATTTTGATTTTAAAGGATTTGGATTGGTTGAGATGAGAGTTGGTGTAGTTATAGGTACGTTTATAGTTGTTATTGAGGTAAAGCCATGTTGCATTCCAGTCTATTTGAGGTGAAAGAGGTATAATATTGTTCATACGATGTTGGGAAGACCACATTGCAATGGTATGTGCATTACATATGTTTTTAATTGCTCTGCGAGATGGTTGCTCTACAGTTACATTATTGTAAGATAAAGAGTATGATAGGTTGTAAATATTGTTGTAATTTAGTGTAAGGTACGTTTCGGAGTGTGAACTAGGGTTTTTAGAGAGGTTGTCAGCAAGGTTATTGTATATACAGTCCTGGTGTGCAGGTACTTTGTGTAATGTAATTTGAAGGTTGTAGGATTGAATAAGGTTTAGTAAGGTATGCCAAATAGGCCAGTAGTTGTAGGCATATTGTTTGTGAGGAGAAGGAGGTTTATGGAATAAGTTGTGAAATTTGGAAATGATAGATTGGGAGTCTGTGTATATAGATATTTTACTATTACGTGGGCATGTACAAATTGCAGAAAGAATAGCTATAAGCTCAGCTTTGTAAGAGGAAGGCCAGTATCGTATTTGGGCAGAGTATGATTGAACAATAGAGTTGTCATGAGTTTGGATCCAACCAATACTCATTTTGCATCTTTCATTAGTAATATTAGTAACTGAACCATCAGTATAGAAGGTGAGTGAATTAAGTGATTGGTTATTGGATGCAATTTGGTATAAGGAGTTAGAGGCTGTATTGGATATAAAGATTTCATGAATAGGGTTGTTAGGAATTGGTAGTATTGGGATAGAAGGTGTGTTTTGTGTATTGCGAACTGCTATAGAATAAAGCAAGTCTAGAAAATTAGCATAAATTTTGAGTTTGTTAGGAGGATTGTAATAGCACTTCCTTCCATTGAATTGGGTAGAAAGTGTAGCAGAGATATCAAAAGTACAGTGATCAGAAATTCGATTGGTGTTGTAACTACAACCTGTACATGGCATACAGATAGTTTCAGGTATTGGATAGAGATTGGAGTTGTGGCTATTTGTTTGAATAGTCCAGTGTGTAATATTGATAGTGTTGGTGCTATTATTAAATTTGCGAGCTTTCCCTATAATAATGTCTTGGGTATTTTCATTGTATGTGATAAGCCAAGGTTTAGATTTACTGCGAAAATGACCTGTAGTAAAGGATAAAGTATTTGTAGGTGGTAGTTGCAGGGAGGAGGAAATAGAGCGAGTTGTGGGGTTAGATAGGATTATTTGTTCAAGAGTGGTAAACCAGCCCGGTTTACGACCTGTATATAGTTGGTTAGTGCGAGATGAAATATGATTCCATTCTAGCAATGTAGAATTGTCAAAGGATGTGAGTTGTTGAAGATAGATAATATTTTTGAAGCGGAGTTGTCTTTTGAAGTGTATGTACTGAGGGTGGGTATTAAGAATAGATTCAAGAGAAGTGTAGGGATATTGTAAAGTAAAGGGCTTTGAGTTGTATGGGTTGGTATTAATAGATAAACCAGTATAGTTAAGAAGGTGAATAATTTTACAAGTTGTCGTGTTTTTATTGGAACCATCAATTTTGGGGTTAGGGTGATGTAAAATATTTATAGGTGACCAGAGATTGTTTTGTAGGTCCTGTAGACGTATGTGTGTGCTAATACCGAGGAGGTCTGGATTATTAATTCGTAGTAAAAGGTTAGGGATGTGATGTTGTAGTTGGATGTCCCAAATATTTTTAATACCATAGATATTATGATTTAACATAGTGCTATTTGGTGTAGTTGATGAGAGATGAGATTTATGTTTTGCGATTATAAGATATTTAGAAAGAAGTTTGAGGCATAGTGATTTGGATAATACAATATTGTGTATGTGGTATTCAAGGATTGGAGTGATGACATTGTTAATTATATAACAGACTTGTTTGTCTGTAATCTTTTTAGGACGTAATATTTGTAAAAGTTGAAATATTTCTTGAGTAATATGTTTAGCTTGTATAAAATATTTAGCAGTAGCTGTAAACCAGCATCCTAAGAATTTGAAAGGTGTGTGTAAAGGTTGGATTGGAATTGGAGAGTTAAGGAATTGAAGGGAAGATTGGGACTTAGTGTTAGATAGGAGGATGGATTTGCTAGGGTTAACTTGAATATGTGCTATAGAATAAAATGTAGCTGCAGTATTAAGTATTTGTTGTAACTGATCAGAAGAGGGAGCAATCCATAGTGTATCATCCATATATGCGAGAACTGAAGTTGATGTTTGTATAGTTTGACTTTGTATTGGATAAATAGAAGAAGTATATGTAGAAGATATTGTATAGCCAGTAAATTTGGTTTTGATTTTATTAATGAAAGGGTCATAATATATTCTCCATAAAAGTGGTGTTATTGTTTCTCCTTGATCAATTCCATCTTGTACTGGATAGCGTGGAGATAGTCCCAGATTAGTTATAACTTGGTTGGATCGGAAGAGTAGAAGATTAGTAAGAATATTAATGAGCTGATTAGGAAATTGGAGGCACCTGAGAGATAGTTTAAGTAGATCTATATTGACCGAATCATATGCCTTGCTCATATCCTGAGATAGGAGCCAAAGCTGTTGTTTGTTGCAGTATGCATGTTCAATGAAGTTATTGAGTATATGTATAGGGGTATTGGTACTATTACCAGGAAGTGCAATGTAATTGTGAGGGTTGAGAATAGAGTGTTCAGATAAGGTTTGGTTTAAGCGATTAGTTAAGATTTTTGTATAAAGTTTTTTGGTATGTTCTATGAGACTAATTGGTCGGGTATTGTTGAGGTTACCGTCAAATTGGGGCTTTTTGGAGATTGGGTATATTCTGCTATCCTTCCACTGTTTGGGAATATTTTGTGATTGGATACATCGGTTGAGTAGTGATGTTATTGCCTGGAGCATATTTGGTCCTATATGTTTCAACATTTCATAGCTAATTCCCGAAGGACCACATGCTTTGTTGTTAGGAAGTTGACTGATTGTGTTTTGAACTTCTTCTAGTGTAATAGGTTGTAGAATAGAATTATACCAGGATGGGTTGATAGTTGAAATTGGAGTGTATTCTTGTGACCAGTATTGGTCAAAAATGGTTTGGTTATATGGCTGGTGATGTGTCCATTGTTCAAAATGATGTGAAATATGCTGTTTAATGAGTGTAGGGTCAGTGATAACTTGATTAGTAGTAGTAATATTGTGAAAATGTACAGGGTCTTTGTGTCTGTTGAGGATACTATTAATCATTTTAGTAGGTTGAGTTAGTAGCTTTTCTTGTCTTCTTTGAATAGCTTGACTAATATGATTGCATAAGTGTTGAGAGTTTTCAAGGTTTCGTGCATGATATATGGTTTTAAGAAAGGGTTTGGTAGAGTTGAGCCAGTTTGAAAATTCATCTGGATGATGAGGGGGTGGAGGGATTTGAAAGTTATGTTTAGTATTAATGTAATCAATGAGATCATATGTAGGTTGTGATATAGGTGTATTATTTTTAAGGGCTGTTTTGGTATGATAAATGATTTTGCTAATGTTTTTGAGATCTTTGTGTAAATTGGTAGCTTTTGGAGTAAAAGTATGAGTAAAGTTACGGATAGTATATTTGTGATTAGGAATGTGGGAAAGGGCAGCGTTAATTATACTGATCTGTATCTTGTGCCATGTTTTTTCAAGAGATTCAGTTGTTGTAGTATTAAGTGGAATATGGTGATATTGGATATAATGGTTGATTTGGTTTGTAAAGTCTTCCCATTTTTCTGTTGTCATGGCCTTATAGTTAAAAGTGTGGCGTTTATTACGATGTTTATGTTTGGGTTGTTGGCAGGTTGGAAAGGACCATTGACTTATAAGTATTTGGTGATCACTATGAGTAGATAATGAAGGATCATTGAGGTAGAAGGTGGTGAGATATGGAATTATTGGTTGGGCTGCCCAGATATAGTCAATTCGGCTACTGTATCTATTACTACTCCATGTATGATCTAATGTATTAGTATATGAGGCAAGATCGTACATATTAGATCTATTAAGATGGTTAAGAAGTAGGTATTTTGATGAAGAGGGTAATGAGGTGAGCATTGAGGCATTAAAGTCTCCTAAGATTATAGGGTGTAGTTGGTGCTGGAGTGCTTGTTGTAACCATTGTATAACCTTGTTTTGTGTTTTGTTTCTGGTGGTAGAGTTTGTAGATGATAGGTAAACAGAAATAATTCTGAATTTGAAGTCATGTTTAAAAAATATGTCTATGGCGATAGCCCCTCCTGGGTGGTTTAAAATATTATGAACATGAGGTTGAAGAATATTGCTTATCATAATACCAGTTCCCTCTTTGGATTCAAGAGAGTTCGACCAAAAGTATGAGAATTGAGAAGTGTTAAGAAATCGATTAGATGGAAGGTCAGCTATTTTTGTTTCAGTAATACTAATGATATGTAGGTTATTTTTGGAACAGTACTCTTCCCATAAAAGTTTTTTCTCTGGGTTGTTGTATCCTTGAACATTGTGGGTAGCTATATTTAGAGTTAGCAGGGGATTAGTGGATTGGGGTAAGATTGTAGGATTAGAAGGTGAAGATTTGAGTAGAATCTTGTCACAGAGTAGCAAGTCCTCAAAGCGTAAAAGAGAGTGATTAGATAAGGGTGTAGGATCATCAGGTAAGTATATATGTGCTTCTTTGTAATCTGTTGTTTTGTTTGTATAAATAGATATTTTAGTATATTGTTGAGAATAGTACTGAGGGTAGTTATCATGTATGTATCGTAAAAAGGATCCAATTGTTTGAGATGGTAGTAAGATTGGTAGTTTGTAGTAACGAAGAAATCTATTGTAGCATGTAGTGGAGATGTTTTGGTTTAGGTTTTGTAAAGTTTGTACCTCAGAAGGATGGGATGAATTGGTATCTGAGGCATGTTTATGTTCTGTAGAAGCACTCGCCGTTTTATGCTCGGTTCTTACAGCTGTGCAGGATACCATAGTCTGCCCTGTTCGTTGGGTCTGACCATCGTTATCTTGGTCCTCCGCATGTGATCAACATTTACTAATAAATTACTGGGATAATCATACATAGAAAATTGAACTTATTTTAAAATCACGATTCCTGTAATAAGATAAATGACTTAAAACGTAATATATAATAAAGTATTATAATACAAAACACAAATATAAACTAATAAGGCAATTTTATTGAGCCTTGCTTTTATTTTCCCTTAAAATATATAGAATTCCTTTAGATTTAGTAATGTTTATTAGTTTTCTACTAACGGTTATACTTGATAATAGTATAAAAAACTTTTTAAAACTTGCAAACAAAATAAAGCGAGAGTTCATAATTGGATCACATGTTCAATTTATTATTTTAGCCTTTTATGGTTTTTTACACTATGGTCATTAGATGCAGGTATTTTTCTGGTTTTATATCATGACTAGGGCCACCGAATTTCTGCTGCGACAGACCCCAAATTCTGCTCAGCCTAGAGGGCGATTTATGCAAAATTATGTGAATATTTTGTGCCAAATATGCTGTAAATTATGCGAAATATGCAAATTACAAAAAATTATGCTTATATGTAAGATTTTATTTAATATCGAATAATAATAATAAATTGAACATATTTATTCTTAATGATAATAATTTGATTTTAATTTTCCCTATTACTATTAAAATATATAAAATTTAGTGCTTCAATTGATGCTTCTGAGAGCGATGTTCGCTTGTCATCAAGAATATTTTTATATGTGAAAAAACTTCGCTCCACATCTACATCTGATATCAGAAGCCAAATATAGTCTAAAGCCAATTTTGATAAGTTAGGCAAGTTCCGAATTTTTTCTCGCCAGTAAAGATCTAAATCGAATTCTTCAATACCCAAAAAATCTTCATCTAGTTCACAGTAAATTTCCCATTCTTGAATGATTTGATTAGCAGGAGATTTAAATTCTTGAATTGCTAAATATAAATAGATATTTTGCCGATTTTGTTGAACATGAATGAATTGTGGATCAAAGCATTGAATTGCTTTAAACAATGGTAGTGCAAGATGATGATCAATATGCTTTTTTAACTTGTTAAGTGCTAATTGGTATGCTTCACGAAACATTGAAATGTATATTTCAGGATTAACCTAATTATCTTCAAATTTAAACCTCATTTCTTCACTAATAGGAGGGTTAATTACACCTGATTGTAATGTAGCTTCAAGATAAGATAAACGATGGGCTACAAATGGCGCAACAGGTTTGTTTTGAATTTCAAAAAATTCAAGATCTTTGACAAGACTAATATATATATTTATATATAATTAATTTATTGTATATAAAAATTTAAACGGATAAACTTACCGTACTGCATTAAATGATATGAACATAGCAACAATTTCAAAAATAAAAGTATTTGAATTATTTTTAAAAATTGTTGCCAATTCTTGAATTGCTTGGTTTTCATTGCTTATTCGTTCTTCTTCTAAGTAAAATTGACGTAATTGTGTAATATTTTGTTTGATCCAAAAAACAAATCTAAACCATAAATTCCATCGTGTCTTAACGGGTAATGGAAGTAAAATAACTTGATTAGTATTATTTAAAAAAGATTTAATAAAACTAACCCAACGTCTTTTACATGCTGGGTACTGAACAAAAGATGTTTTAATATTTTTTATAATGCTAGAAAAAATTTTAAAATTTTTGTAATGAACCCATGTTTTACTAACTAAATTCAAAACATGGGCTAGGCAACGATTATGTATTAATTGAGGTATTAAAGGAGATAAAATTTCAAGAGCTTTTAGCATATATGATGCGTTATCTGAAATAAAAAAAATAAAATTTTCAAAAGGAATATTATAAAATTGAATAACTTTCATAACTAACTGTGCAATAGATGTACTATTAGCAACCGTAATAAATTTAGTTTTAACTAAAACAGTACGCTCATTAAAACTAAACAAAATGTTAACAACTGCTTTATTACAGGACTAGGAAAACTATATATAAGGTCCCCGCTTCACTATAATTCGAAAAGTACTTTAAATTATATAAATGTCCTTGCTAGTAAAAATTATAGGTAGAATGATTCGCAACAATAGTAATTTGCTTATGAAGATCTTTCTTTTTTGGGTTTATTACCATATTTAGATGAAAAAATAGCCAAATAGCCAATCATATTGCAATTCACATAGATATGTATTTTGGATTTTTTGGCAGGGACCTTACATATAGTTTTCCTTGTCCTTTTATTACATATATCAGTTGTTTCGTCTATTGTGATAGAGATTCGTTTTTCATATAAAAGATTTTGTAATTTTAATACTTCATTATTATATGATTTTATTAGGTATTTACTACGAAGTTGGTCAGAACTTGCAATCGCACCACCTAAAAAAAAAATAAATAAATAAAAAGTTTATTTAATAAAGTTTAAATAATTACTATACCATTTTTGCAATATTCTAAAAAAAAACTTTTTAACTGATCGACTTTTTCAAGTGGGATATTAGCATTAGTAAAGGCTTTTACTAATGTGATATTAATACGTTCACGATCATTTAATTTATTACTAGTAGTGTCAAGTGTTGTTTGACGAGATGACTTTAACTTTTCAGCCTTAATTACATTATTTTTATGCTTGTCGGATTTTAAATGTGAATCCAATATAGATTTTTTTGTATGATCTACGACATGTTTGCAAAATTTACAAAATAATTTTTGACCATCTACATAAAAATCCTTCTTATATTCGGAATTTTCAAGCCTACGTTCTGTTGGAGAAACCATGCTAAATATTAATAATATAATTTAAAAAGGACAAATACTTCATTTTATATTTTTTTTTAATTCTTCAATACTCACATAATGAATTGTACAGTATATATTGAAAGTTTTTTTATTTTAACTATAAAAAGTATTTTATTTTAATTTGTTTTTCGATTATTATTATTTTTTCTTATAATTTACTTGTGAATTCGAAGCATATTACAAATTCATTTTAAATTTTCACACACAACCTTTCATAGAACTTTACTATCTTTAGAATTATTGCTTCATTGTCATAATTTCCATTACTTAACTTTTTAGGTTAGCAGCGTCAAACCTTTATTAATGAGACCAAGTTATATACCAGTATTGCAGATTATGATATTTACATATATGTACATATAATTATACTCCTGAAATTTTAAGTAATTATGCGAATTCTGCTCTAGCATCTAAAATATGCCATCGCATATGCTATGCGATAAAAATCAGGTTTATGCGCATATTATACTATCGCCGATTTTCGGTGGCCCTAATCATGACACATATACTGTACATAATGTTTGAAAAAAGGGGGTAATCATATGTTCTTGTGCAATATTTAGTTTTGTTCGTTATTACTCATCAATACTACTAAAGCGCAGTTGTCCGTCACTATTTGAGATTATGTCATGCTTTTTTTTTAATAATCTTTTTATATAATAGTTATATAGCAAATTTTTTTATATAATAGTTATATAGCAAATAGTTATATAGCTATATTAATATTACTAATATAAAATTTAAAATATCAAAAATTATACAGAATTGCGAGAAAATCATTTTTTGTTAAAAGCCCAATACGTGTTGCCTTAGTAAAATCTCGAGTTAGAAATAGAGCTTCTACAAGTAGATAAAGTGTATAACAGCCTGTTATGAGTAGGATCGTCCTATTTACTATTATAATATGATCTGTGATAAAGTTTATTAATTTAGTAATCTGTGTAATACGAATATGCATGAATGTTACACAAATTTTGTTTGTAACTTTTTTGTTATGAACACAAGTCGGGTCTTTTTGAAGCAAAATCGGGTTACATTTGAACCACAACTGGGTTTTTGAACCAAGATCGGGTTCAAATGAACCAAAATCGGGTTCAGGAACCAGGATCGGGTTATTTGACCCAAGATCGGGTTCAAATGAACCAAGATCGGGTTCAAATGAACCATTATCGGGTTCAAATGAACCAAAATCGGGTTCATGACCTAGGATCGAGTCATTTGACCCAATATCGGGTTCAAATTAACCAAAATCGGGTTCAAGAACCAAGATTGGGTTCATTTGAACCAAGATCGGGTTCAAATGAACCAAGATCGGGTTCAATTGAACCAAGATTGGGTCCATTTGAACCAAAATCGGGTTCATTTAATCTATTTTGAGCCTTAATAAAAAAAAAATTAAACCCACTAGCCTGCGGCAACGCTCGGGCCCTAACACTAGTCTTGTAATGAAGTGACCTACCCTTACCACCCTAAGGACAACGCAAGGACCTTATGTTTTGTGATTAGTGCCACGGCTACGATTGCAGTACAAGACCCTCACGTTGGTAATTAGGCTCTACAGCTACGATTGTTGTTGCTTACTTTCCCAAAATCCACCTATTTATCTGACTCCATAATTCCGATATCCCTTTTTCTAAACAAGCTCTATTTCCGACAATTTAGGTTACAATAGTCTGATAGTTTATTTTTATTTGCAGGCATAGCTCCATTTATTTCCAACTTCGTAATAGTATAATCAGCTGAGTATCCTTCTGCTTCAGTATTAAATGCATCAAAGTATTGGCTTTTGATTAGCAGCAGCTTGCTTTTCTGTATTTATTTCACTGACAAAGTAATTACGGCCATTGTGGTTAGGTCAGGTGGGTGGTTCAGATTAGAATGAGAGTTAAGGTTAGTGCAATTTTTTAAAAAAAATTTGTTGGTAAAAAAACTGCTGATGAAATAATTATCGTTGAAATAAATTCGTCAACGAATTAGTTTTTCAGTGAAATGAAATAGAACTATTTCTGCTACGTTAGTAAAATAAATTGCCAGTAATATAGCTTCAGTGAAATGGTATTTCAAAAAAATGAACTTCAGGAAGTCAACTACGATAGCAGTGCAAGACCCTCACATTGGCACAAGAAAGATTGAATATTTAGGTCTTTTGTCTAGAGTAAGTTTCCTTTTTTTCATTATTACTCATCTTGTAATGAAGTGACCTACCCTTACCACCCTAAGGACAACACAAGAACTTTATATTTTGTGATTAGACGCCACGGCTACGATTGTAGTGCAAGATGCTCACATTGGTGATTAGGCTCCATGGCTACGATTGTTGTTGCTTACTTTTCCGAAATCCACCTATTTATCCGATTCCATAATTCCGATATCCCTTTTTCTAAACAAGCTCTATTTTTGACAATTCAGGTTACCAATAGTCTAATAGTTTATTTTACTGATAGTTTATTTGCAGGCATAGCTCCATTTATTTCCAAAGCAATTAGCTTCGTAATAGCATAATCAGCTGAGTATCCTTCTGCTTCAGTATTAAATGCATCAAAGTATTGGCTTTTGATTAGCAGCAGCTTGCTTTTCCGTATTTATTTCACTGACAAAGTAATTATGGCCATTGTGGTTAGGTTCAGGTGGTGGTTCAGATTAGAATGAGAGTTAAGGTTAGTGCAATTTTTTAAAAAAATTTGTTGGTGAAAAAACTGCCGATGAAATAATTATCATTGAAATAAATTTGTTGACAAATTGGTTTTTCAGTGAAATGAAATAGAACTATTTTTGCTACATTAGTAAAAAAAATAGATTGCCGGTAATATAACTTCGGTGAAATGGTATTTCAAAAAAATGAACTTCGGGAAGTCAACTACGATAGCAGTGCAAGACCCTCACGTTGGCGATTGGGCACCATAGCTACAATAGTAGTACAAGAGGCTCATACTTGGTAATTAGACACCATGACTATGATAGCAGTGCAAGGGCCTCATGTTTGATTGGGCGTCACGACTAAGATAGATGCACGAACACCAGTAAATACCTTATGTTGGTGATTAGGCAATAGAAGTGCAAGACCTTATGATTAGTATTTCGATTTTATAACAGTAATGTTGGTGATTAGGAATATTATAATGCAAACCGAAATAATTATACCACATTGTAGCGAAGCTGCAGTATTTGATGTGGATTATGATTACAGTTGTATTAAAGATATAATAAATACCAGCAGCATGTAGTACATGAGTGCTGCCAAATTAAAACTCACAAACGAATATTTATTATCTATTTTAAGAATGCAATAAAATATAGCTATAGAGAAATATATATTCTTGTTATATTAGCAATTCGATGATGTAATCTGTAATTTATATTCAAATATTATTTTTCTCACGTGCATATTTTATAGTATATAAATAATATTATGAAAATTATACAATAGGCGGTATAATATCTATAAAATCATTTACTACATACCGGGTTATAACCGGTAATTTTTTTAATGTGTTTACTTATTAGATATAAAATTTCTAATACGCCATAGGTATAAAGATGGTAAATCATTAAATAGTTGTTCTAATATTGCAATGCATAATAATGAACTACTGAATTGAACCGATATGAGTAATAAAAAGCAATAAAACGCTCATATTTTTCTTTAAACAAAGATTAATAGTAGTATTATTGCTGCTATGATTTTTGTTTAAGATGGCTAATGAAAAATCTTTACTACAATCATTAACCCCTGGTTATATGTTAGAAGAATTGCACTATGGTCCATTTTGTACAAATTGGTGGTATTTTTCAAAAAAACCAACACAAAATGCTTGTATTCCTTTTTGTATAAATTGTCGAATTCGTGTTTTTTTAAATGATCAAGAATTTATAGTAAGAATTGTTTAAAAAGACCAATATGGAACTAGACCAGGTTTTTTATGCGGGACTGACACACAAAATCAAATTTATAATGCTGCGTCTACTGCTATTAATGAAACTTATCAAAAACATTTTGGCAACAAAACCCGTTATTCAGGTCCATCAGTTTTGGGTTTTGATGATGATAACATTGTATCCCAACTGTTAGAAAATATTGCTTATATTCTATTTTATATTAATTACAATAATAAGAATATTTTAATTGCAAAATTAGGTATTTCCAATAATGCTGATTTAAATTTTGCCAGGTCTGGATATCTTTCAATTTTTATGCAAAAAATTGATAGGGAACAAAAACGAATTGTACAATCAATTAATGAAAATAGTTGTACAATAACAGTTTATTATCAAGAAAAAATTTTATCTACTCAAAGTGATAGCACACCTATAAAAGTTTGGAAAAAATGACATGTCTTCAAGATCAAGATGGATTTTCATTATTTGGCCTTAACGATTTCAAAGTAAAATCTGTGTTAGAAAGCAAACATATTGCAACTGTTATAGAATAAGTTGTAGTTAATTTTGGTAGAAATTAGTTTGAAAATTAGAACTTAATAAGGAAATTTTGTAATAACTGTATTTAGTAATAGTGATATGCGAAATTGATGCGCAATGACACTCAATGATGCTTAGCGACGCTTAACGACGCTTAGCGACGCTTAATGACGCTTAGCGACGCTTAACGACTAGGGTTGGTTAGGTTCCAGTTAGGTTCTGATCGGTTCTAAGTAAATTAATAATTTTTAAACTAATTTTTTATTTTTTAGTTCTTAATTAAAGTTATTAATTATAAAATTATAAACAATTTTAATTATAAGCATAAAGCAAAAAACTTTCTTTTAAGTTTATAAATTCTTTAAAATATTAATATAGAACCTAGATTCTAAATTAATATTTTAAAGAATTTATAAACTTAAAAGAAAGTTTTTTGTTTTATGCTTATAATTAAAATTGTTTATAATTTTATAATTAATAACTTTAATTAAGAACTAAAAAATAAAAAATCAGTTTAAAAATTATTAATTTACTTAGAACCTATAAGAACCTAACTGGAACCTAACCAACCCTATTAACGACACTTAGTGACGCTTAATGACACTTAGCGACGCTTAACAACGCTTAGTGACGCTTAGCTCAATAGATATATAAACCCACCTTATTTCTCTTAGTTTTAGACAGATCCAGACATTGTATTTTATCTTTATCTTTATATTTATTATCCTCCTCTCTTATTATTAATAAACTCTTGTTATTTCTAATGAACAGACACCTTGGAATAGCCCTCTTGTTAAATTAATAAACTGTCTACTATCTCTTGTTGTTTTATTCCAAACTGCCTTAGAGAAGTGTATAGTTTCTTACAGACATAAAAGAAACTATACTTCCCTCTTGCATACCGCTTCACGCCCAAAGTGAGGGATCTCAGGAGCCGTGTGGTTGTTACTTTATCGGAATTAAAGTAGGCTTCCGGTACTGTAACATTTGGTGCCTTCTGGCGGAAAGCCTATTTAAATTATTAGATATTATTAAAGAATTTGGAAATCTTATTATTACTTTAGCAGAAATTTTTATTTTTGTTGGCTGTTACTAACTCTCTTGCTGTTTAATTGCACTCTTATTATTCTCTTACTACTTACTTGGAATTTTCTTTTTGTTGGATATTAACTATTTACTATATTTTGAAGATTAAAATTTTGTTAACAACTTACTACTAACCTTTTACTTTTGGAGGTATTTTATTATTCTTTTATTAGTTTCCTTAAGACTTGGGAACTGCCTTCTCTATATGAATAGAGCATATAAACTATACTTAGAACAAATTGAAGTACATGAAACAAGTCATCCTTCCTCACTTGCAGTAGACGTTTTGCAAGCCTATCATCCTGATTTATCCTGTACTATCTGTTACCCTGTTGCTAATTTATACCGTCCCTTTCGCCGATTTTGGGGAACATACCGAGACAATTATTTTGCTACCCAATATTCACAAAAGACAAACGACTCTTACTGTATTTTAGTTGCTGCTACTGATTATAATACTGCTAGAGCTGCTGCTCGAGATATTGTTTTTAGTTGCCGCTATAACAACGACCTATTAGACCCAAAAGAAGTTATTGCTGGTCTACTCCTTGCACATACCCCCTATACTCTTGCACCTACCTTACCTCTTAATTTTGAAGCTACCCTACTTGATCTTCACATTGAGGACCTCTTACCTTCTACACCTGCTTCAACTCGACCAAGGACTGAAAACCTTCTATTCGATTTTCAAAATCAACTAGGAAGAACTGAATTAAATTTTGACGTTTCTCCACCCAGATCTATATTCACTTTAGGACCTGAACAATTAGCTGATACTGGTGTTGGTTCTTCCACTAATACTTATATACCAATCCCTCCAAGCCTTGCACTTCCTTCTTCACCTATCTCAGAAATTCCATATCATTATACTCGAGAAACTACTCCTCCTCCACGAAATCGCCTCTTTCGCTATTTACAACAAACCTTTTCTCCTGCTCGCACAACTGTTCCTCCATCTCCTCTTGTAACTGAATATTACCCAACTGTTAATTTAGATATAAACGTTACCCCACGCCATACACCTCCATTACTTAATACTCCTCCTCTTAACGACCAAAATTTAATTGACCCTCTCGACCATTATATTCAAAACCAAGACGCTACTATTGTTAGAGCTGACTCTCCTCCACAATTCGAGGAAATAAATTTACAACCTCTTGTTGAAGAATTAAACCCTATCTTACCTCCTAACCAACCAGAAAACCTAATGGGTGATCAAGCTTTACAAGTTGCTGCGCAAGCAATAACTGATCTTGCCAATGCCCTTGGACAAGGCTCTGAGAAAACTCTTATTACTGTTGCAGATTTTTACGGTGACGGAACCCAAGACCCTGCTGACTGGCTGAAGGAATTTCGAAGAGCCGCTACTGCCAACCGATGGAGTGCTGAACGGAAACTTCAGCTTGCTCCTGTGTACCTTAAAGGTGTTGCTCTAGACTGGTATACTGCTTTAAACCCGGCACCCAATGTTTTTAATGATAACAACAACCAGAACCGAAGTTTCCAGCATCTTTTTAAGACACGTTTCTATACTACTAAGCAAAAGGCCCTTTGGCAAAAACAACTTTTCGAAATTAAGCAAGGACCCACAGAAACGGTGGATGGATATGTCAACCGATTTCGTACATTGCAAACGAAAGTGGACCCAACCGGTGTTTTTCCCGCTGATTTTGTTAAACAACTTTTTATCCAAGGCTTACGTTCTGAGTATGCAGTTAATGTTCAAGCTGCTATACCTAATACCTGGCCAATGCTATTGAAGTAGCCCTCCACTAGGAAACTGGAAAATTAATAACTACCCCTACCATCAATACCGACCAAGCTATTCAACAACTTACAGACCAAATTGCTAAACTTAGTATTAATTTAGTCCAGACACAGACCACACCTACCTCTTCTGTTAATTATGCTGACAACCGTGCCCAAACCCCTCGAATAAAAAAGCCTCCTATTTGCTATTATTGTGAACGCACTGGACATTTTATTCGTGATTGTAATAGTAGAAAACAGGACCAATAACAAGGATCCAATTCTCGTCGTAATAATAATAACAATAACCGGAACAGAGATAACAACCAAAATAGGGACCGAAATGGTCGCTCTTCTGATCGCTATTCCAATAACAGAGACCGTTTTCGCAGTCGCAATAATTCTCGTCCTAGAAGCCAATCTAGAGATAATAATTATAGAAGCCGAAATAATGATAACTATCACTCTTACCAAAACTCCTCTAATCGATCTCCTTCGCCTTATCATCGAAGTGTTAATTATCTTATACAAAATCAGACTCAAACACCCTTTCTTACTGCTAGCAAGTGGAAAATACTACTCAATAATCCATCTATCCGAGGTGCCTTGGCTACTCACC
This sequence comes from Gigaspora rosea, assembly GCA_003550325.1. Taxonomy (NCBI): domain Eukaryota; kingdom Fungi; phylum Glomeromycota; class Glomeromycetes; order Diversisporales; family Gigasporaceae; genus Gigaspora; species Gigaspora rosea. Next base: position 110,373 of record QKWP01000726.1, on the reverse strand, counting down.
TTTATGAGAAAGCCAAAAATGCCAACCTTGTTCAAACCCCTGCATATAATATACCTGTCAAATGTAATGACTCTCTTCAGAATAAACCCTACCAAGCTATTATTGATAGTGGTGCTTCAATCAGCATGATTGCTCACAAGGCAGTCAAGGAACTTGGATTGACTATTGAACAGGCCTCTAACAGCCTTATTGTTCCTGCAGTTGGAACTTCCACTCGACCTTTAGAGATTATAAAAGACCTGCCAATTAAAATTGATCATATTACTATCCCTCTTACTGTAGAAGTAGTAGATACTACTTCTTACTCTCTTCTCTTAGGCAATGACTGAATCAAAAAGTGGAAACAAATTATAATTGGAAAAATAGCTGTTATACTTTTAAATGGGAAAACAAGAAACATACTATCCCTACTACTTATGAAAGTAACCAACCTCTACCCAGTCAACCCACTGTGACTGTACCAGATGAATTAGACCTTTATGAACCAGAATACTTGTATTCTCGAAAAGCTTATACTTTTGATCAAGAAGACTCAGACCAATTTCTCTCACCAGAAGAAAATGAATGTACTACTTATCATTCTCGCCGGAAAAACAGAAAAGCCCCTAAACAACGTGTCTGTGGAAATTGTGGGTCTTCTGACCACTTCTTTGCAAATTGTCCTACCAACCAATGTAATTGATGCTAGGAATTTGGCCACATCGCTGTTAAATGTCTTAAACAAGCCCCAAGACGTACCACCTGCCCTACTTGTCATGACTCCAACCACCTATATAGGGACTGCCCCAATAATGTCTGCAGAGGATGCAGTACATTAGGACATATTGAAGCCTACTGTCCTCTTGCCACTTGGAAAAGACAAAA
>QKWP01000726.1:93484-103897 GCA_003550325.1 Gigaspora rosea | reverse complement strand
ATTTAAAAAGAGTATTTAATAGAATTAAACAAGCAGGACTCAGACTTAATATAGAAAAGTGTACCTTCTGGATGCACCAACACCATTTCTTGAACACTTAATCTTTGCTAACGGTATCTCCCTGACTCTCAAAAAGTAGAAGCTGTCCAACGGATTCAACCTCCTAAAAACCTTACAGCCCTTTGATCTTTCCTTGGACTTGCAGGATACTATCGCCAATTTATTCAAAACTTTTCATCAATTGCTCGCCCTTTGAATTCTCTTTTGCAAAAGAATGAACCCTATCACTAGCAAGGCAAATAACAAAAAGCTTTCGAAGAATTAAAATCTAGACTCATTACTGCTCCTATATTAGCCTACCCCAACTTTAAAGAGACATTTATACTTGCTACCAATGCTTCTTACAATGGCTTTGGAGCCACACTAAGCCAATTAGATAGATATGGGAAAGAACACCCTATTGCCTATGCTAGTAAAAGTTTGCAAAAAAAAGAAATGAATTATGCCGCAACCGAACTTGAATGTGCTGCAGTTGTATGGGCCATAGAACATTTTTATAAATATTTAGGCACTACACAATTTATCTTAGTCACAGACCATTCAGCATTGAAATGGTTACGTACTGCTGAACCCAAAGGAAGAATTGGAAGATGGATCTTGAAGCTTCAACCATACAATTTTGGAATTATTCATAAACCAGGCCAAATTCACTCGAATGTTGATGCCCTCTCACGGTTACTAACTCAGACTATTGTACCTAATAAATTATATGAATCTTGACCAATATAATAATCTTTACCGCTATTTGGACACAGACCGATTTCCAGATGAGTTTACTGACCAAGAACAGAAACGACTTATGACCCAGGCTAAATATTTTGAAATTAGACATCATCTTCTCTATAAAAAGAATAAAAGAAATCAAGACAGACCTCTTAGAGTTATAAAATGGACAGAAGTTGAACCAGTATTATATATGATGCATAAGCACCCCACTGCCGGACATTTGGGAACGGATGCTATATATTATAAAATCTCAGACTGATATTATTGGGATCAAATGTATAGAGATATACAAGAATATGTGAAAACTTGTGAGGAATGCCAACGAAGACAGAAAGGTCATAGAAAAGAACCTTTATACCCTATACAAATAGGAAGAGCTTTCGAACGTGTTGGAATTGATTTTGTAAGCCCTTTGCCTATAACTAAGCAAAACAATCGATATATTATTGTTGCTACCGAATACCTGACACGATGGCCAGAAGCTCGTGCTGTTCCAGATGCTAGTGCTAGTACGCTTGCTCAGTTTATCTTTGAGGAGATAATCTGTAGACATGGAACTCTAAAAATTATCTTATCAAACCAAGGTCGCAATTTTATTAGTGAAACAATTAGAATTCTCTGTGAGAAATTTCTTATCAAGCACAAATTCTCTTCTTCCTACCATCCTCAGACAAATGGTATGGTAGAAAGATTTAATAGAACATTGTGTGAATCACTTGCAAAAGTGAAAGGAGATAATGATTGGGATTTGTATATACCTGCTGTTCTCTTAGCATATAGAACAAAAAGACATGCTACCACAGGATATACCCCCTTTTAACTTATATATGGGAGATATGCTACCTTACCAATCGAAGCACTTTTCCCCGTAGGACCTGTAGAAATTAATAATAAAATAGACTTACAAGGAAGTATCCTCCAACGTGCTTATGATTTAATAGAGAAATTACCAAATTACCAGAATCAGGCCAGGCAAAATACTGAACGATCACAGCAAAAACAAAAAGTCCGTTTTGATGCCAATATTCGAACAGAGACATTTGAAATTGGTGATAAAGTGTGGATACAAAGAAAGGAACTAGAAGCCTCTCGCTCAGCCAAATTTGAAGACAAAAGATTTGGACCTTTTCTTATCCATGAGAAATTAGACAATGGTGCTTATAAATTACGAACAATAGAAGGAAAAATTTTACAAAAATACTATAATAGTGATCGTCTTGCTAAATATCACGAGCCACAAACTTGGGAACCAGTAGTTGTTATTGATTCCCCTAGAAATTTCTAGAAGAAATTTGATCTACAAGGGGATGAAACACACAATTTAATTCGTAAAACCTCAAAATGTATTTATACAACTACCCCTTTTGGAATTTTCCCAAAAATGACCACCCCTACATTACAACCTCAAACCTTGTTAGCCCTCCAATACCTTTTTCAGACATGGAAACAAGATAATGCCGCCCAAAATTATGCATTGTGGATTACATCACAATGTGTATGGTTATGTGATAATAATGATACCACTCAGACTATTGACCTTACTAATGTAATTACTTCTTTTCTTGAGCCAGACTCAAATAATTTTCTGAACACTCTAGAAGACACAGAGCAATTAGAAATTAATTTACCAGAAGTAAATGACACAGAAGAAATAAACCCGAACTTGGAACTAGAAGATATACAAGAAGAAGCGTTAACAGTTCCAATTACTAATCAAGAAGAAGTCACTCCTGCTCTATTACCTGAAAAATTAAGCAAGATTATACAAGATATTATCCAACCTTGTGGATCTCTAACTCAGACCTCTACCCCTCCATATACTGGAATAACGTATCAAGAGAAATTGCAGAAAATTCTCAAACGAATTAAAACTCGAACTAGAAACAAACAAGACCAAACTAAGCTGCTCGAAGCTTATTATTATCTTGGTAACCTTATAGACAAGTGCCCCAATGATCATGAAGATATTCAATCTATAATTGAGAAGACTCAAGGAGAAAGAAGAGCCCAAGACACATGGAAGTGTGCCAAACAAATGAAATTGCTTTTCTCCAACCGACCGATAGAAAACATCTCTCAAACAACCCATATTACTTATACAATGATTACGAAGTTAACCGATGCTGAACTTTCTCAAGTCCTTTCCCAAATTAGAACTCACGGAGTTCGTTCTTAAAGGGGAGAGAAATGTTATAGAATAAGTTGTAGTTAATTTTGGTAGAAATTAGTTTGAAAATTAGAACTTAATAAGGAAATTTTGTAATAACTGTATTTAGTAATAGTGATATGCGAAATTGATGCGCAATAACACTCAATGACGCTTAGCGATGCTTAACGACGCTTAGCGACACTTAATGACGCTTAGTAACACTTAATGACGCTTAGTGACGCTTAATAACGCTTAGCGACGCTTAGCTCAATAGATATATAAACCCACCTTATTTCCCTTAGTTTTAGACAGATCCAGACATTGTATTTTATCTTTACCTTTATATTTATTATTCTCCTCTCTTATTAATAAACTCTTGGGATTTCTAAGGAACAGACACCTTGGAATAGCCCTCTTGTTAAATTAATAAACTGTCTACTATCTCTTGTTGTTTTATACCAAACTGCCTTAGAGAAGTGTATAGTTTCTTACAGACATAAAAGAAACTATACTTCCCTCTTGCACACCGCTTCACGCCCAAAGTAAGGGATCTTAGAAGCCGAGTGGTTGTTACTTTATCGGAATTAAAGAAGGCTTCCGGTACTGTAACACAACTAATTTACTACTTCAATGTTCAGTTACTGAATGGGAAAATAGTGAAATAATGGATCGAATTTTTAATCATCATTTACGCCGAAAAATTGCTACAGCTAATCTAAATTGGAAACCTTTTTTATTAAATGGAAATTACAAAAAAATAATATAATTCAATTTCCAGATGCATTAGCACATATTTATCTATCTGATCATATATTTAGTGAGCATGAATTATTTGCTTGGCGAGCTATGATGCATGCTGTTGGTTGTAATAATATAACACCATTTTTTAAAAATGAAACTAAGGTTAGTATATTTAAATTTATAAGACAAATAATTTACTTTAGTTAATTTATTATATTTAATATTGTAGATTGAATTTTGGACATATGCAACAGATTCATCAAGTGATAAAGAAACTCTTTTAAATTTGTATAATATGGGATTGTTAAAAGCTCCATTAGTAGATGAAAATGAATTAGCTGATGAAAATGAATCTACAGATAAAAGAAAACTTTGGAATAGTTTCAATCAGGCTTTAACTAAAAATATACATGGTATTAATGGAATGCAACGAATTTTATCTATTATAGTTGATGAATTTGGTCCAAAAAAATTACAAAAAAAATTAAAAGTATCATATAACCTTTATTATACTGCTAAATTTTATGTATATGTAAATGGTCCAGGATGTCCAGCAATTAAAAAACCTAAAATTACAAGATCACGTATAACTGAAGTTCAAGACACACAATTTTTAGCCATTTTTAATGATAAAAATAATGTTAGTATGAGTTCATATGCAGTTGATAAAAAAAGTAGATTGCTATTATTGTATTTAAAAGATACCAAAAAGGCTTTATAGAATAAATTTGAAGGAATATATCCTGATGGAATCAAACGAACAGCTTTTATAGCTCAATTAGAAAATGGAAGATATGTTTATCGAAAAGATCTTAGTGGTCTTTGTAATATATGTAATAATTATGGATATATGATATTTGATGAATTGTTAGTTTTAATTAAAGCTAATATTCATGAACAAGAACTTCAAGTAGGTAATTTTAAATTTATAAACTTATAAAAAAATTGTTTTTAATATATATATGCATATAATTTTTTTTAGCATAAATTTATATGCCAAATAGAAGGTTTACGTAACCATTTAAGAACAGTATTGGAATATGACCAGGTCATATCAAAGTTTAATTAGTAAGATTATATAACAATAGTTATTTGATTTCATTAATTAAACTTGGTAATATAATCTGTTATGGCTTTGTCCAAATGGCCTTAGCAATTGAACTTAGTAATATGATTTGTTATGATCTGTTATATGACTTTTTTGTAATATGACCTGTTATGACTGGTCATAACAGGTCATATCACAAAAAATTTATATAACAGGTTATAACAGATCATATTACTAAGTTCAATTGCTAAGATCATTTGACAAAGTTATAACAGATTATATTACCAAGTTTAATTAATAAAATCATATAACTATTGTCATATAATCTTACTAATTAAACTTTGATATGACCTGTTATGACCTGGTCATATTCCAACACTGTTTAAGAAGGAATTTTGAAATTGAACTTACATTAAATCAAGATGGTACAACAGACCATGTACCATGCATAAACCATTGTTTATTATATGTGTGAATGCAACAATAATCATAATTATCAATGCATATTATGTAATAATTTTTTTTTTTGTTTAATGAATTAGAAAAAGTATTACCCTTGAAAGATCGTGAATTAGTTTCAAAATATAAAGAAAAGCTTATTTATTTTTGGGCTCATCAAGCACGTAAAACCTATTTAAATGCACAATTTCAAGTGGCACTAAAAATTTTGAATAATCAGTATCCATTAATATTAGCAGATTACAAAATGAAAATTTTAGAAAAAAGAGCACGAGAAACTAAAGCACAATTTTTTGGCAAACGAGGATAGACTCTACATACTATTTTAGTTTTTAATAAAACTAATAAGATTCAAATTGAAGTTCAAGCTTTTGATCATTGGTCTCTTGATACCAAGCAAGATGCTTGGTTTACAGCATCATCATTTGATTCTGTATTTGAAACACTTGATCCGAAACCTAATTGGATAAAAATATTTTCAGATAATGGAGCTCATTATTATAATTCAGAAATGATGGCTTTAGTAACCAATTGGTATCAATGGTATAATATTGAGGTTCAAGATTGGTATTTTTTTGAACCTGGAGAAGCCAAATCATTAGTAGATTCTCATCATGCTACAATAAGATATTCAAATAAAAATCAACAGTTAAAGGGTATAAATTTTATAGTAAAAATATCAGTAAATTAAAATTTCTTTTAGGGAAATTCTATTTTTATCTGGGTTAAAGTTACTCAATATTTATTTTTATTGCATTATATAATATAAATCTATAATATTATTAAAATTTGTCTATATAACCTATAGACTTGTTAGTTTTTATAGTAGTTTATATTATATAATAATGGCAATTATATATCAGACAACTTTACTCCAAATGAAATAGAATTTTTTTTTTATATATAATGTCAAAGTTTTTAGTAATTTGTAAAAATTATATAAAAAATTATACCAAACAAATTTTAATAATTTTTATAATTAGAAGTAGAATTATTTGCTTTACAATATTTAATATAATCTTAAAGAAGTCTTAATATTCTAGCTATATTCTAACTTTATAAAAAACATAATAATAATTTTTACTATTAAATTTGTTATTTTAATACTCTTTAACTATAATTTATTTTTTAAATAAAATTTTTAATTTGTTATTACTATATAATTAACTTTTAAATAGATTTCTTATGCAATAGCTAGATATATAAGAATAGGATACAATCTTGATTCTGGTAAAAAAATTCAAGAAGCAATTCAAGATCTTAGTGGTACTTTAGTTGCAAATCTTGAACCATGTCGTGACCATGTAGCTGTAAAAACTATCAAACAAATTACATCATTTTTTCATTGGAAATGGCCAATATCAGGAGAATTAGCAGGTTTTATAATGGGGTGAATGTTACCACATGTTGGTGAATGGAAATTATTTTCACCAATAGAAATTACAAAATTAACAGATAGTATTATTCATAAACCTACAACTGGAGCAATAGATTATACACAACCAAAAAAACCTTGGATTATACCAATCCCAGCAGAAAATGGTAAGAAATCTATTTATAAATATATCAATAAATAAAATTCTAAATTCTTTATTATATTTTTTATTTTAGAAACAAATATAAATTATTCTTTTAATCAAAATAAATTCGGTATGAATAGTATATATATATTCATTATATAATTCAAATAATCTAACAATATTTTTATAAATTAAGAAAACTTAAGCTATGATAATTTAGATTCTAAAAACTTATATCCTTTGGCTCAAGGATGGGCTTTAAAAAGTAATCAGAAATTAGGACAACGTGGTGCTGGAAAAAGAATGACAAGCAAAGTAAGAACCTACTTGGAAGTGTATTATTTAGCTGGAAATATTAATAAGACAGATCGAATGTCTGCAACTCAAATGGTATCTGCTCTTCAAGATATGGTTCAGGAAGGAGAATTAGAATTTGATGAAGTGCTAGCTATTGCTACTGTAGAGAAATAGATTATACGATATACCCAAACATGGCGACAACTAGCTACTGTAGAAAAAACTATAAATAATGATACTGAAAAAAAGTGATAGCAAGGAAGCTAAAAAAAATAACAAAACTGATTCTAATAGAGTAATTAATGAAAGCCAAACTGATCAAAATTTTGAAAGTGGTAAAAAATTAAGATCACTTCTGAAATAGATAGTGAAAATATGAATGTCAATAAGCGTCAAAAAAAGAGGTATAAAAATAATTGAAATATTATTATTAATTTTATAACTAAGAATTTTAAATACCATTGGGAACATGTATAATATAGTGTCTTAAAGAGATTTGCATTATAGTATAAGTTAGAAATATAATTACCCATATTAAATCTTATGCACCAAATTCTATCAACAAATACTATAGCTTTGGTAAAATAATTTCATATAAATGTTACTGAACGTATAATATAATACTATATTCATGTAATATTCTATTGTTGCTTACTTTCCTGAAATCTACCTTTCCGAATGACTCCATAATTCCGATATCCCTTTTTCCAAACAAAATCCACTTCTGACAACTGAGATTACCGATACTCGATAGATTATTTTACAGATAATTTATTTCATCAACAGTCATTTCACTGACAAAGTAATTATGGCCATTGTCGTTAGGTTCAGGATAGAATTAAAAAACATTTGTTGGTGAAATGAGTTGTTGATGAAATAATTATGAAATAAATTGTTGGCAAATTGATTTTCGATTACAACGGTTATCATTATTCCTGGAACATTTGACAAAAAATTAACAGAATAATTGTTCTTTCTATTCGATAAGTTATTGGTTTTGGTGTGAACTGTGTAATATTTGATAATAATCAAATAACCAAATATCAATAACTTTAGAATTTCTGCTTAAATATGATGCTTTCGAAAACACTTTAAAAATAATATAACTACTAATATATTACTTCAATTTCATTGATAATAATTCTTACACAATTTCGACAAATGTTAATAAAGTCTTGATTTTTTAGAATTTCAACTTGGTTAAACCAGTCAATAAATTCTTGGTTGTATCTAACTTTTTTTAATTAGCACCTATTCACGTAAATGTTTATTATAGAAATCTAATTTATGTCCAATGCCGTTTCAAGAATTATTGGTTGACAAGAACAGTCTTTCCTATAAAATTTCGTACAAACTTAAACACACTAGACATGTTGGGCAAATATTCAAGCAAAATTTCGTACAAACTAAACACACCAGACATGCGAAAATTTAATAATAGAAAACTTGATAACATTATAACGGATAATGATAAAACTATTCATAAAATGTAATATAAAAATAACGATGGCTTTTATACATGATCATGCCGAAATCAATAACTTATCGAATCTGTACTTTTAGTAAAATAGATTGCCAGTTCAAATATGTAGTTCAGAAAAATGAACTTCGGGAAGTCAACCCAGTTCTGTAATATTCGCCATTAATATTCTAAATCAAATGATGCATTATATCTGAAACTTAGATAAAATATAAAATGAATTTTTGTAATACAATTCTATAAATAATTCTCATCTGATCTTGCTTTAACGGCTATACTATACTGAATAAAGTAATTATGTATTGGCCCAGTTTTCTAGTATTTGTGGTAAACAAAATAGCTTATTCATATAACATATCACGTTATTCATAAAATTCTTACGCATTATTTAGTCAGCATGGGTTAATCTGACACACAGTATCCATCCGTATTAAGCAGTGACGGCGATAAATTCGATTATCTTCCAGGCTCCACTTAACAATTTCTTCCTTCTCAAGCTCAAACTCAATTCCTTGAAAAATCTGCTGCACTCTCTGAGAATATAAAACTATCAAACATATGGCACAAGTCCCTTGATCGAGAAATTCGCATTCAACTATCATCAGGGAAGTTTTTATAGTGCAGATCTGCGCAGATTTTTAAAAAAAACAATTATCAAAAATTAATGCAGATCTGTGACCCTGCTAGCGATCGTTGAAGAAATTTTTTTTTATTTTCTGCGCAGATTTAATTTTCTGCGCAGATTTTTAACAATTAACAATTCAATAATCTGCACAGATTTTTAACAATTAACAATTCAATAATCTGCGCAGATTGTAAAAAATAAAAAAAAATAACAAAAAGCGAATAATAAAAAATTACTATCATATATGCTCGTCTAAATATTAATAAATATTAATTTTTCATATACTGTATTAAAATAATAAATTCAATATTCATATATTTTAACAATTTAATTTATTACACAAAAAAATTAAAAAAAAATACAGTACAAAAAATAAATACAAATTATAATATAAACCCGATTCTAACTATCACGCTACATCACAACTATCATACCACGTCCCAATATCGCGCTATGTCTATACTAAACGCCCATATTAACTATCGTGCTACTAACTATTATGCTACATCCTATACTAACTACCTTGCTACATCCCGAACTATCATGCTACGTCTATTGTGCTACTTACGTTCTACTATCGCGCTATGTTCTATAATAACAATTGTACTACGTTCGTTCTAAAGAAAAAAAGAACCGTTAGTACTATATTATAAAAAAAAAACTATCATAAACCAGATACTAACTATCGTGCTCCATCCATTTTAACTATCGTGCTACATTCCGTACTATGTTTATTTCATTCTAAAGAAAAAAACGTTAGTACTATAATAAAAAAAAAAGAAAAAAAAAGAATAATATTGTATGCTAGCCTTATGTTCATCCTTTTCAACTCCAATTCCATGACGATAACAATATCCAATACTATTTTTTCCACTCGCGTTTTCCATCTCTGTGGATTTTTGATACCTGCTCCATCGTTTAACTATCGTACTATGTTCCGTACTATGTTCGTTCTAAAGAAAAAAAAACGTTAGTACTGTAAAAAAAAAAACCCCCCGAAAAAAAGGAAACTATTGTACAGATACTAACTATTTATCGTATTCCAACTATTTTCCAATACAAGACACGAACGCACTCCAACGACAGCTCCAACGACAGCTCCAATGACGCATTCTCGGCGTCCAATTTCAGCACTCCAGCGAAGCACATCCTAAAATAAAAGAAAGAAATGAATAATTATAAATAAATAAATTAACAAATAAAACAAAAAAAAAGAAACTAGAAACTTATCTTCGGTACAAGTTCTAGAATCTTCGAAACCGCGATTTGCCCATCTTGGTTATATAAATTGGTTTGAATACAAAAAAA
>QKWP01000726.1:50856-64966 GCA_003550325.1 Gigaspora rosea | reverse complement strand
CGATTTTAAATTATTATAAAAAAAAAAAATTAAAAAAAACCGATTTAATTAATAAAAAAAAATAAATTACTGTAAATAAAAAAAAGCATCAAAAAAACCCTTGAATTTAAAAACGGTAAAATATAGAATCAAAATAAAAAAATTATAAAACAATTAAAAAATTTAAAAAAAATTAAAAATAAAAAAAAATCAAAAAACAAAAATTAAAAAAAAAAAATAAAAAAAATAAAAGTAAATTCCGGTTATTCCTTATTATGGGAATAACTGGAAATTTACTTTTTATTCCCACTATCGTTTTATTTCGAAAAAAAAACGATAATATAAAAAAAACGATAATATATAAAAATTAAAATGTAAAAAAAATAACTGAAAAAAAAAGATAAAATTAATTAATAAAAAAAAAAGAATAAAAAAACGTGTTTATTTACTTATTTATTGCTTTGTTTTGTTTATTGTTTTTCTTGTGTTCTTACTAGCAGGTAAGTATTATAGTAGATTATCGCAGATTATAATAGGTGACACCTATTATAATCTGCGAAGATTATACTTTTTAAAAATTTGCACAGATTTTTTGGCAAAAAATCTGCGAAGAACTGCAAAAATCCAAATTTCGAAGATCTTTTGCAATTTTTTAAACAAGATTCTGCACTTATTTGATAAATTTGAAGATCACTACAGATTATTAATATTTTTAATTTCCCTATTCTATTATAATCTGCGAATATTATACTTTTTAAATATTTTCACAGATTTTTGCCAAAAAATCTGCGAAAAACTGCAAAAATCTAAATTTTGATGATCTTTGTAATTTTTTAAACAAAATTCTGTACTTATTTGATAAATTTGAATATTACTGCAGATTATTAATGTTTTTATTTTCCTGATGTTGTTCATAGGTTTTTGCATATTCCATTGTTATTGATCAAAACCATATCCTCTATATTAATATAAATAAATATTAGTATATTTTATATAATTAAATAAATATTAAAATTTAGGCCAAAATGAACTCTCACCGATGATCATCTAGACCAAATTTTCGACGGAAGAAAAACCAAACTTTTTTTTGTTGGAGTGGTGCAGGTACTTAATAGTACTGTAGGATAACACAAGTATACAGTTTTTAGAAAGGTCAACTAGTGACCTAGGGACTACTTTCTTATATTCAGCATGCAAACCAAGAGCATTGGTGTACAAGATAACTGGCAGATGGTGCCCTTTTATACAAAATTTGGTGGAAACCAAGTATTAGTATTTTCGTCAACGAAGTATCTCGTGGTAAAACAGTAGGGAACAATCAAAAAAATGAAGTTTTATCTTCCTACACTCTCCTTTAAATTTGCTTTAGAGTTCATTTCCGGGCTAGAGCTGCAGACATTTAGAAGGTCCAAAGTAGTACGTCACTTTTCATGTCGTATAAAATTTATATATAATCATATTAAATGTCACATCACATACTCATATCAAACGTCATAGTATATGTTCATTGATATTCTAATGTCTGCAGCTCTATTCCGGCCTGTTTGGATTTTTTCGAAATTTTTGCCAAAATATGTGAATCCTAGCTTATCCTTTCCAAAGGATTGGCAGTGTTTACTTTTTCCAAATCAGGAATACGTCCCCAGACTGGAACCAGTTCTAGTATTAGTGCTGGGACTGGAGGGCCCATGAATAAATTTCTTTACATTTTAGATGTAGTTTTCTTTTTGTACATATAATACTTTGGTGGGTTTTGCCCATATAGTATTATATAATTTTTATCGTCGTTGGTTGTTTTAGACATAGTAATGTCTTCATATTCTTTTCTTTCATTTCTTTATCTTTAGTTTTTCTTTTGTGTGTTTTCTTTTTCTTTCGTTGTTTGTGTTTTCTTTTTGGTTTTGTTTGTTGGTTTTCATTTAGTTGTTTTTGCCCTCTTTTAAAATTTTCCTCTTTCTTTTTCTTTATCTTATGAGAAGCTTAAGGACATATCCAGGTCGTAGAACAGGCCATCTTCATTTGATAAATATTAGTGTGACAATCCTTCTTGGGCACCTTTATGGTAGCTAGGTTGTGGCCTATTATATAAATTAAATAGTTTTTGTTTGTACTTTTTAATATATAGCAGGTAAATCTAATAAAAATAGAGCAAGATTGTCAAAGGTTAAAAAAAAAAATATTAAAATTTAAATTACAAACCTGTAAATTGCTGTTAAAAGAGATAAAGAATAACTATCTTGATTTATATTTGCATGGGCCAATTTATTTGCATTTATATTGTTAGATGTATATTAATATTTATTTTTGTAAATACCACAAAAAGTTTTGCTAATATCCTTGGTTTAGATTTGTCTTGAAATTATTCTACAATTCTAATAATTAAATAAATTAAATATAAAAAAGAGTATTAGTATATTGAAAATATTAATTAATAATGCTTGCCAATGTGAACCTTTTAATTAGCAAATATTTATTAATATAATAAAAAAATAGATTATAAAATATAATTGNTGAAAATATTAATTAATAATGCTTGCCAATGTGAACCTTTTAATTAGCAAATATTTATTAATATAATAAAAAAATAGATTATAAAATATAATTGCCCATTTTAAATTATTAAAGATAACAAATTTAAGTCTATGTTAACTTATTTAGAACCTATTGTAGTTGGTAAAAATAAAGTATTTAATAATGTTATAATAAAATATAGATATTTAAAAGTTTTTTTTTAGTATTTTTTGCAATCTTATAAAATAATATATTGTAAATATTTTTGAAAAAGAGTATAAATAACTTCAAAAAAGCTACAAGATTTTTTAGGTATATAGCTATTACAACTAATATTTGGACAACATCTAATAATAAAAAGATATTTATAGTTATTATAATTTATTATTTGAATCAAGTATAAAAATAAAGCATATTTTATTTTATTTTTATAAAGAATTTATATATAGTGAAAGTTATAGAAAAACTGTTTTATCAAAATAAAAAGACTTCTTAATAAAGAATAGAAACCTTTTATTTAAATAAAATTTTTTTTTTAAATTTGGATTTAGAAAAATTAGAAAATTATAAAAATGATTGTTATTTTTTTATTTCTATTTGAAGCCAAAATGTCTGATTGGCACAGCAAATTCAAAAACTTTGAAGCTTCTGTTAGTTGGAAAAGCAAAAACATCCAACTAAAAAACTCATCAAATATAGATTAGTTAAGATTAATGACAAACTTTACTATGAAGTTATGATACAAAAACCTGAAATTACTTTTCTTTGTAATATTAAACACTTCGATTTATTAAAAAACTATACATGGCATTGTAATAAAAAAGAAAAAAATAATACATTTTATATTAAAACAACTATTAAAAAAGAAAATAAATGGAAACTTATTCAGTTTCATAGAATGATTCATCCAGAATAGAAGATGATAGATCATATTAATAGAAATGGACTTGATAATCGTGATAAAAATTTACGAAAAACAACACCAAGAGAAAATGCATTAAATTGTAAATTAAATAAAAATAATATTAGTAGATATAATGGAATTTATTTTAATAAATATAAAAATTCTTGGAGATTTAAATGGTATGAAAATAAAAAATTAAAACGTAAAGAATTTAGAATTACAAAAAATAAACTAGTGAACAAGCAAAACAATTAGCAATAGATTTTAAGTTAAAACATGATAAAATCATAGAAAATCATAATAGATATCAAATAAATTTAAGAATTTTTGATTTTTTTGCATATGCGATACACCGTACCCTATAAGATCTAGTGTAATGTGAAATTAAAACAATAAATTAATTCGTTAGTTTAGGGTTAGGGTAAGGGTGAGGAATAGAGTTAGGGTATGGTGATTTAGCAAAGAGATGTTAATCCAAAATTTCGAGAGGAATTTTTTTTGTTAGAGCATGAGAGATGATTTCATAGGCAAAATTTCGTACTATAGCCGATTTTTGAAAAAAATATTAATCGCTTTGATTTCATGTTACACCTAACCCTGCATTCTAATTGGTTGATCAAGAGGTAGCAGTACATCACCATAGTGGTAAATTATAAAACCCTAAATTTAAATAGAATTATATTTATTTTTTTTTTTTTTTTTTTTTTAAAGCGAGGTCCATTCCCTCTTCCATTTTATTAATAATTTATAAATTCATAATACATGTTTTTACAATTACTATATTAAGGAAAAAGATACTAGAGCTAATTTACTCCCAACCTGAGCTTTGCCAAGACAGGTTTTGGACCTACTCAGTCGAAGTCTTCAATTGTATCAACCTTCACGTTGTTATCTATGAAAAGTTTTTTCCATTTCGTGTACTTTCTCAGAGCGTTTCCACTCGTTTCTTTTCCGTGTATTGGTTCCGTTGGTATATTGTTTTTTATAACGTTCCTGTCTTTTCCTTCTTCAGAGTTGTTAATTGCTTCTCTGCTGGGTATCCATATTTTTTCGTAGATTTTTTCCATTAGGATGTTCGTAAAATCTCTTTTGTGATTCCTCTTTCCATTTTGACTTCCAGGTATGATGTTTTCTTTCGGGATAATACACGGAGGGACTTCTGTTTTCTTTAACCATTCTATGTATTTTTTTATTTCTTCTTCTCGCGTTTTTTCTGGTACTTTCTTCCCTTCTTTAGATTCTTCGTAAACTTCAGTAATCGCCTGTTTCATTGTATATGTGTTTTCTTGACACCATATCCAGTGTGTTTGGTTTTCATACTCCTTTTCGCATCTTGGACACATTGGGTCTTTCTCTTTCTTGGTATCCCTGTAATACAAATTTAGTAGCGTTGGAAGTTCATTTATCATCATTTTTACCTTAAAAGATTTCATTATTGAGGCTTTAGTTGAAGTATATCTTGCTAGTGGTCTACTCTCAATATTTAAGCTATTGTATGTCGTTTTCCAATCTATTTCTGTCTTCTTCTTTAAATTTTCGATTCTGTTTTGACTACTCCATTCCGAAATTATTTTTCCCTTAATTAATTGTTTCATAAATCTTCTCAAATTCCAATAAACAGGTTTCCCCTCGAATTTTATCAGATATATATTTGTTGTAATCTTTTCTCCTACGATATCCGTTATCCATTTCCTTGTTGTCTTGTTTTTGCTTATTTTCTCTTCGTATACGATGGTAATTCTCGATCTTTTCATTTTCATGATTCTTCTTATTATTTCCGTAAATTGGTCTAAATTTTCTTTCAACTTAAAATTTTCTTCTGCTCGTATAACTTTTCTTTCTACCTCTTCTTTAAGGCCCTTTATATTGGTTTTGATCTTGACTTCTTCTTTGTCTTTACTTAGTACCATCGCTAATGCTATTCCAGTTAAAGCCGTCTTTAACTTCGTGGGCCAGCTTTCTACCTTCAACTCAATCGTTTCCTGCATGGATTTCATTTGTATCAGTATCGCTATACCTTCAGTTTTATCCTCACTCTTCTTTCCCTCCACGATTTCATATTCTTCTTCTTTCCCTAGACCGAAATTTTCAATCTTTTTCCATAATTCATCTTCGATGTTCGTGAAAATTTTTTTCAAATTCCAGGAAGTTAATAGTTTTTTTCCTATAAAAGGTTCTCTCGGTATTATACTTGTTTCTTCTTTCTTTATTCTAAAGGTTCTCGTTATATCTTGAATGTTACTGTATATTTCTTTTTTACCGTTTACTATTATTCCTGATAAGAACCTTGTATGTATTTTTATTATTCCCGCATTTGTTCTAGTTGATATATGCTCATCGCAACCATTACATGCTCTTGTTATTTGATTTTCTTCACTATACCAATGCCTCAAAGTTGCCAAGTTTTCTTCTATCTTTCTTACTTTTCCTATCAGTCCTACACTATTAGTTACCCATTTATTCTCCTTCCAACTTTCGTTGGTTATGCACCTTATTGTAAACGGGTTTGGAACTATTAGTTTCAGTGATGGATTTTCATTATTTGTGATTAGTGTACATATTGCTTCAAACCATCTCGGTTTTCTACCCTTTATTATTTTTCCCAGATTGTGCGCTAGTCCTTTCCATGTTACAAAATTTTTGCACTCTCCATCTAATAATTGTTCTATATATTTTAAACCGTGCTTGTTCATGCTTGTTTTGATGTCATTCTTTTTCTCCATCTTTTTTAGGATATAATTAATTGATGTTCCTTTTTCCTTTAGTGGTTGTGGCCATACTTTGCGTTCGTTCACCAGTTTTATTTCCGTTTCATGCATTTCTTTTATTATTGCTGCGGTTCTAGAGAAATTAACTTCTTTAGGAAAGACTGGTTCCTCTTCCAGTATAGAAGTGTTCGTGTTTGCCGCGTTTTGTAGCTCTTGTAGGATAATAAAAGCTGGTGTCTCATCCCAATTCGTATTATTCATATCTTTCCATAGTTGATTCACGTGTTGTAAACGTTGTATATCTTTCGTCTTATTCATACCATATATGTTGTAGTGCCATAATAAAGTGTTAGGTGCTGTTCTTACAATTCTTGCTTTTTGCTTTACCCCTTTCATGATTTTCTTATCTATGGTCTCGCACATGGATTCTTTAATATATGTGTTTTGGCACCTATATGCTATTCTCGTCAATATCACACTATTAACTATGTATATATATTGTTTTTCTGTAATTCTGCTTTTATTAAGCCTGTCTATAGCTTCTTCCGCTTCTTCCTTTATTTTCTTGTTAATCTTGTCTTGATTCTTCTTTTCTTTGAACCAACATCCTAAGTATCTGAAGGGTTCATCTTGTTGCCTTCTTTCTAAAATTTGGTTTTCGAAAAACATCGGAGTATCGCCTCTTGCATTTGTTAGGAATATCGATTTGTTCGCATTAACCTTTATTCCTGTCATTTTATAGAAACTTGATGCAGTCTTTAAGATCTCTTCTAGTTGGCTTTTTGATTCGGCTATCCACAGTGAATCGTCCATATATGCCATTACTGATAAGCTGGTTTTGTATTCACTTCCTGTAGGTGTTTTTACGGACATCGAGAATCCCTCGAAATCCCTATCTATTTTTGCTATTAGTGGATCGTAATATATTCTCCAAAATATCGGGGACATTGTCCCTCCTTGATCTAGGCCATCTTCTACTTCGTATGCTTTGGTTTGTCCTAAATTCGTTAGCACCTTGTTTTTTCTTTTTTCCATTAGATTCTTTGTTAAATTTATGAATTTTTCTGGTATATTTATTCTTCGTAAAGCCTTCCATAGAAGTGGCAAGTGTACCGAGTCATACGCTTTCGACATATCCTGTGAGACAAGCCAGTAGTCCTTCTCCTTTAGCCATGCGTATTCTTGTATGTTCGTTAACCATTGAATTGGCCCTGTAGTTGATGTGTTTGGTAGAGCTGAGTTATTCCTTATATTAAGTACTTTCTTCTGTCCTAAAATCTTGTTCAATCTTTTAGTTAGTATTTTCGTAAAGATTTTTCTTGAGTGTTCTATCAGTGTGATTGGTCTGGTTTGTGTTAAGTCACCCTCGAAATCTTTCTTCTTTGGGATAGGGTATACCACTCCTTGCCTCCACGCAATCGGGACTATCTCTTTAGCCAAACAAAAATTACATATTTCCAGGAAAATCTTTTTAGCTTCTAGTGGTAATTTCTTAATCATCTCGTTCGATATTCCTGATTCTCCATTGGCTTTTCCATTTGGTGCTTCACTTATTAGATTCTCTAGTTCTTCGAACTCTATTGTCTTGATTAATCCTTCGTAATCTTCTTGTGCGATAGATGAAACCGAATCGTATTCCTTTTCCCACAATTTCCAGTGTTCTTCATCTGTTGGGTTACGTTTAGTCCAATTTTTAAAATGTTTTACGACTTCTTCTTTAATTCCTTTCTCGTCAGTGATCACTTCATCTGCTTTTATTATATTGTCAAATGTGACTCTGTTTCTTTTCCTTTTTAAGATGCTATCTATCATTCTTTTAGTATTAGTTTGGAAGTTGTTTTGCCTTCTTTCTACTGCCAGGCTAATTTCTTCTCTTATTTCGCTATTGTTTTCTATTTGTCTTGTTACGTGTATGGATTTCCTCAACTCTATCATACTTTCTATTAATTGTTTAATATTTTCGCTCCAGAGATCTTGTTCTTTAATATTGATAATTTCTATTCCCAACTTCGTTGTCAGAGAACATATCTTCTTGTTAAACCTTTTTGTTACTTCTTCATAAGAAAGTGGAGAATGTGATTTTATTTCTTTCAAATTTCTTATAAGTTTATTTATCTTGACTAATCCTTGATGTAGCTCTGATGCCTTCTTTGTTCTCGCCCCGAAATAGTTATTATGTATCTTTAACCACTTGATATGTTTCTCGGCAGAGTGTTTTATGGCAATATATAATTTGTGCCAAGCTTTATTTAGGGAAGCTTCATCCGTTATCTCTTTTATTTCTAATGCTTCAATTTTCTGTTTTATTTCAGTTCTGAAATCCTCCCATTTATCCTCGTCCATTTCGCTATACTTAAAAACTTTTCTGGCTTTCTTCTTTCTTCTTATCGCTTCAAACTTCCTCTTTAGCTTCCATTGTACTTTTATCATTCTATGGTCGCTTCCCGAAGGCTCCACTTCTTCTATTATCGGATAGGACGTATCTACAACTATCTCCTCCGATGTCCATATATCATCAATCTGTGACTCCATTTGATCTCTTTTCCATGTATAATCCTGAATTTTGTTTACTTCTAATAAGCTTAACATCCTACTCGTACTCATAGTCTTAAAAATCGGTGTTTTTCTTTTACTATCTGCTCTTGCCATGTTATTATTGAAATCTCCCATTACTATTATCTTCATGTTTCTCTTGTTAGCGTCTGAAATCCATTTCTTTATTTTATCTTGTGTTTTAAGGGATATTTCTATTTTGTCTGATGGTAGGTATAGCGATATTATTCTTGTTCTCAAGTTTCCAGGTAGGAAGAAATCTATCATAATCGCTGTTCCCAAATAGCTTTCAATGTCGTGTATGTAATGTCTAAGATAAGGTTTGATGAGTAATGCAGTTCCCATTGCCGATTCCCTTTTTAAACCTAAATCTTCTGGGGTTGCCGCCGTGTATACATAATAGTACTGATTGAGCAAAGATCTTCTCAAATCTTCCTTTTGTGCCAATTTGGTCTCTGTTACGCTCACAATATCTATACCCTCCTTGTTCAAGTACTCAAAAATTAATTGTCTCTTTAATGGCACATTCAAGCCTTGTACATTTAATGTTGAAATAGACAAAAATTCTATTTTTCCCTTTACTATTATCTTTGTTTTTTCAACTTTTTTCATTTCTTCGTTTTTAATTGTTTTTTCTTTTTTTATCTTTACTTGCGTCTCGTTTTCTAATGTATTATTGTTATTATTATTCATCATGATTAATAATATTGTCCATTTCAACATCTTCCACCACTTCGTTTGTGATTTGTTGTTCGTCAAATATATCCCACTTTGGTTCAGGTAGTTCCTCTGTTTCAAAGATCCACTCAGGTATAGTACCCAATGGATATTTTTCCCTCAGGTAGTCCAGCGCTTCAGGTACTTTGTCTTGTGAGGTTATTGGAAAAGACCAATGGGACTCTGGTTCTTTTTGTTTTAAATCTTTATTTAGCTTCTCAAGATCGCTTGGGAAGCCGTTTATCTCTGAATCCACTTCATTTTTATTATCTCCATCTTGAATACAAATCCAATCTTCTGGTACTTTATGGAAGAAATAGTGTTCTCTTAGAGCCTGAACTGCTATTCTTAACTCTTTCGTGCTTGTAATCGGGACCGTTAAATTCACCTTCTTCACCTCCTCCCACTCTTCAGGTAAGTCTTCTAATTGTGTGTAGTTTACCTCTATATATTTCGCCGGCATTGGATTTGGTATTCTATAATAACTCGGAATAGATTTTATAAAATTCAAAGCCTCAGTTCTACTTTTTATCGGGAAACCCTCCTTAACATTGATTTTTAAATCCCTTGGATTCTCGGGTAACCTCTTCTTATTAATCACATAGTCATTTGGGAGGTATTTGAATGCGTAGACTTTTCTCAGTTTGTTCACATGTTCTTTAAAGTCTTCACTATCTTTAGGGCAGAAAGGAAACATTCTTCTCAAGCTCGGTGTCAACTCCTGATAGGTCAAAGGCAACTCCAATTTCTTTGGTGGTAAGTCAAAAAATGATTCTGGTAATTGAGAGAAAATATAGAACTTTCTTAAATCCTGTTTCCAATCCTTAACCTTCTTTAGATCAGCTCTATCTGTTACAGGAAAAAATTTTTTAAATTCCTCTCTTAGTTCGCTTGGATAACTCGGGATCGGAATTCTTGAATCTTTTATGTAGGACTCCGGTAATCGGTCAAATTTATATATCCCTCTCAGACCACTCACAACTTCACCCGTGAATCTTCTGTCCCGAATTGGTAATGTGTATTCTAAAGCTTCTCTAATCTCTTTTGGAATCAAATCATAATGCTCTGGTAATTGAGTCAATAAGTCACTCTTCAACTCATTTATTCTCTTTCTCAACTCTTCAAATTTTAAATCATTCTGTAATCTTGCAAAACCCGCCACGAAAAATATCAATTGCGTTATCTCAAAACCATCCAAGATGATAAAATCAGTATTAGTCAGAAAATCGATTCCCAATTTCTTTCTCAATTTATCGTAGATCTGGTCTTTATTTTTCTTGTTAATGACATATGCCCCATATGCTTGTTTGTATCTATCTGTAGCTCTCCCCAGTAAATGCATGAATTCATTTTGATGTGCCGGACGAGTCTCGTGTCTATTAGTAAAACATCTAAAAAAAGCCTTATCCTGATATTTTAGCTTGGTCCCGATAGCTGGTGGTATTTCCATACTTGTTGTTTTAGTTTCCAACTTGTGTTTTACAAAACTCACAATTGACTCTTGTGACTTGAAAGCTTCGATTATCTTGTCTATGTTCCATTCATTGGAATTAAATGAATCTTTTATCGATTTACTCTTCGCCCTCCAAACTTTGTTTTTTAAAACTCTACTTTTTTTTCGTCTTTCTTCTAATTGCTGCTTATCCAAGTTCTTTCTTCCTGTTACTACCGCACTATATAAGAGTGGTTGTTGTTTCTTTTCGTTCTGAATTTTATCTACCATTTCTGTAGCAGTTCCTTTTTGTTGTGTTTCCTCTTCTACCTCCATATTGTTAACTATTCCTTCGTTATCGCTAATGACCTCATCACGTGACAAGGTTTGTTGTTTTCCTGTCGATGATTCCAGAACATTAATTATTGATGACGTATTACTCTCGATTTGGTCGTTTGTTGTGATCAATTGAAAACCTGATGACGTCATATCCCGGATTTGGTCGTTTGTTGTTGTCGGCTGAGTTACTGATGTCGTTTGTTGTGACGATGATGTCATTTCATCAATTTGCATGTTTGAGTCCATTTTTGTGTTTTCCATACTAACAACTTCTATTTCTCTGTGAGTACTCTTTAATTTCTTTACACCGTTTCCTTCACTATGGTTGTTTAGTCTTTCATTACAACTTTTCTGAACTGCCTCAAACTCCTCATCTGGATCCATATCGAGTTCAAAAACTTGAAAGGGCCAAAGGCCCTCTTTTCCGTTGATTGTTGTTAGAGACCCTTTAGTTATATTTGTTCCCTTCCTCTTCTTACTCAATTTGTTCACTGGCTTTGAGTTCTTCTTGGTTGTAGTTAATTAATTAATTATTTAGTTAATAAAATTATATATTTAATACGTTTTGGTTACTATTTTCCTCTTTTCCTACTATACTGTTTTTGTTTACTTAGGATTTACAGATGTACGGGAAAGAGTTTTTTTTTTGGAATTATATTTATTTCTAAATTAAGTATAAAATAAATAATATAAAAAAAATATATTTAACCAAATAAAGCATAAAATAACAATATAAAAAAAAGTTCAGATATGGTATATTGAAATTTATTTTTTTAAATAACTTACTAAACCTTCGCTTAAATTATTATTTATATTTCTTACTAAACCTTTCTTAAATTATTTTTTATATAATGTATTAAACTTTTGCTTAAATTATTTTTTATATAACTTATTAAACTTGAGCATTTTTTTTTATATAGCTTGACAAATATTACTTATATATTAATACTTCAACAAGAACTTTCAGAAAATTATTATAATTAAGCAAAAGAGCTTGAAAAAAATTGTTAGATTTAATTGTTCTTTCACGTATAGTAATATTGATCAGTACTATGATTTGCATTAATTCCAGTAGTTCGTCAATTTATTTATCCAGAATTTTAGTACTGTAATAGCCTTATTCGTGTTAGTTAAGTATTCATTTATAAGTGTCTTTAAAAGATTATTTATCTGTTTAATTTGACATTGTCAATTTGAAATTTTAGGCATGTTAACATAAAACAATATATCAATTTATAAGATTTATGGATTTTAATTCTGAAACCTCTTAATTGTTGATTTTTTTTAAATTATATCAACAAAAGAATTTTAAAATTATGAGTTAAAATTTGGCTATAATATTCGCTTGGATTTTTAATACGAATAAAATAAATTGTCCGTAATGGTAAATAAGTAATTATGATATTATTTTGCTATTTTTATATAGTAAAATTATTAAATGTTCTTTATACTCACTGGCTAAATTAATGCGAGTAACATAATAGTAAGTAAGTATTTATTTCTTGTTGTGAATTTGGTTTGATATTTTTATATAGTAAAATTATTAAATGTTCTTTATACTCACCAGCTAAATTAATGCAAGTAACGTAATGGTAAGTAAGTATTTATTTCTTGTTTTGTGAACTTGTTTTGCTATTTTTATATAGTAAAATTATTAAATGTTCTTTATACTCACAAACTAGATTAATGCAGATGAAACAAATTGTACATAATAGTAAATAAGTAATTTGAACTTGTTTTGTGAACTTGCTTCATTGTTTTTATATAGTAAAATTATTAAATGTTCTTTATACTCACTGAATAAATTAATGCGAATGAAATGAATTGTACATAATGATAATAAGTATTTATTTTCTTGTTTTATTTACTTGTTTTGCAGTTTTTATGTAGTAAAATTATTAAATGTTCTTTATACTCACCCCAAACCTAAGTAGATTTATTATCGAGATTCCAATGACTAATTTCTATCTCTTATGTTCAAGAAATTTTTGTTATAAAACCTGCTACTACCAGATTTAATAATGAGATAAAAGCATTTAAACTTAGAAAGGTTAATTAAATACAAAAAGGATTATTTATATATTGCAAAATTTTAATAAAGCTTGGTTGTAATTTAAAAATTTTAATAGTAACACGTTTTTAGTTATTCTATAGTTGTTCTTTATGAGTTAAGAGTAATTTTTAATTGTCATTATAATCGCAATTTTCACTAGCTATCAAACTATTACTAAGTTTGTTAAAAATATGAGCACAACAGTAGCCGATTTTTTTATAAAACTTTGAAACAAAAAATACAGTATTTCTGATACGAACGAAATAATTTATATGTAATAGTAAATAAGTATTTTTTTTTATTTTGTAAATTATTAAATGTTCTTTATACTCACTGGCTAAATTAATGCGAATAAAAAGATTGTACATAATAGTAAATAAGTATTTGTTTCTTGTTTTGTGAACTTGTTTTGAAGTTTTATTTTGTAAATTATTAAATATTCTTCATACTCACTGGCTAAATTAATGCGAATGAAAAGATTGTACGTAATGGTAAATAAGTATTTGTTTCTTGCTTTGTGAACTTGTTTTGAAGTTTTTATTTTGTAAATTATTAAATGTTCTTTATACTCCATCAGCGAATTATATAAATGTAATCTTACGTAAGTTATTACGGCCCGAAAACTTGCGCAAGAATTACGAATTGATGCGAAATATTTCGCAATTTTCAATTACGGAATATTACGAAATACATATGTAAAAAATTACGCAATATTACATCACAAAAATTTGAAATAAATCGCAACAATGCGCATTTAAATACCCTATGACAAGGACTATCAATAAAAATAGTAATCAGTAATAATCAGCTAATTAATACTATTATTTTTAAACATTTTACAGGTTTTCGCAAGTTTTCGCAAGGTTACGCAATTTAATATAAAATTTTATATTTTTTTATTTATTTTTATTTAT
>QKWP01000726.1:35372-49105 GCA_003550325.1 Gigaspora rosea | reverse complement strand
TTTTTTTTTTTTTTTTTTTTTTTTTTTTTTACCCAGTGATTTGGGTTGAAGTTTTTGTGATGAGTAATCAGTAAAATAAAAAAAAAAACAAAAAAAAACAATGTATATAGAAGATTTAATTTATAAACAAAAGATCTAATCTGATTATGTAATACAAAATTGTAGATTAATTTGATATATTATACAAAATTTCGAAATATTTTGAAAATATAGTCCAATGTGCGATTTAATTTACTGTCTATAAATGTTTCATAATATTACTCTGTCTATTTCGAAACATTGCAAAATATCTTACGTAATATTTTGTAATATCTTATGTAATATTTCGTAATTTATTATTTCGCAAGTTTTCGAAATATCTTACTATATATTACGCTATTTTTACGGGTCGTAAATTATTTCATAATATTACGCTCTATTAAATTTGCTGATATCACCGGCTAAATTAATGCGAATGAAATGATTGTACATAATGGTAAATAATTAATTATGATCTTGTTTTGCTATTTTTATGTAGTAAAATTATTAAATGTTCTTTATACTTACCGGCTAAATTAATGTGAGTAACTTAAGTATTTATTTCTTGTTTTGTGAACTTGTTTTGCTATTTTTGCAAATGAAATAAATTGTATGTAATGGTAAATAAGCAATAAAATTATTAAAGTTCTTTATACTCAAGCTAATAAAAAATTTTCGGATTTGCCCTTCAGGTATTTCAATTATGCCTGCTGGGTATTAAAATTTGCCCTGACTAAGTAATAATTAGTAATAAAAAATTCCCATTTGGCAAATAATCCTAAAAAAAATGCCCTAACTGCGCCATATTAAGTAAACGTTCAAATTTTACTATTAGGAAATTTTAATGGGTATTCAGATTTCCCTGCTATAGATCCAAAATGATATACATTACATAATCAATTGTTAATTATTTATGTTACTCATTAAAATATCGCCCAAATAGGCAGTATACTATGGTATTTACTAACCATATCTTACCGCATACACATTTGTATTGTTTGTATTCGCAGGGCTCATACATACAATACACATTTGTATTGACTATGATATGGAGGTGCCTAGTTGGTAACAATGTCAACACTAGGCACCAAATAAAATAATATAGTGTAAATATTAAAACCAGATACAGTTAAAAGATTTTAAAAAAGTTAAAAAAAATGAAAAGTTAAATAAATAAAGTTTAATAAAAAAATTAAAGTTAAAAAAAAATTAAATAAATAAATAAAAAGTTAAAAGTAAAAAAAAACTAAAAAAAAATTAAAAAATAAAAAAAATAAATAATAATAAATAAAAAATTACTATATATTACCTTTGGTGATCATCACCGGTATAATCTATAATGCATAAAACAAAATACAGTTGGACCTCCATAAATGCAACCTCCATAAATGTAATACCTCTCTAAATGCACATTTTTTTCTATTCCGTAAAATGTTATTAGTACTAAATAATGATTGGCGCCATAAGTCAAATCATTTTATATAGTAATGTAGTAATTATTTACTACGAAAATAGTAATTTTAATAATATTTATTTTATGTAATAAATATTATTACATGTAGTAATATTTTATTATGTAATAATTATTATTACATGTAATAATTATTATTGTGTGTAATAATTATTATTATATGAAATATTTATTAATATGTAATAAATATTACTATATGTAAAATATTTTATTATAAGTAGTAATTACAGTATTACTGTACTACAAATAATAATTACTAGCCGCTATATTTAGTTAATCAAACTTGAAATAATGAATTGATATGCAGGGTCCATTAAAGCCAGGAGCATTTACATATTGATATAGTATTGATATTCATATTGCTAAAATTCTATTCTTTTTGATTTTTATATATAAATAAAACTACTAACTCATCAAAAAAACTAACTGGCTTTAATGTTTTCCGGATCAATTAGTGAATAATATATATATATATTTTTTTTTTTTTTAAATGTTAAGGTGAGACTGAATAATATATTATTATTACATGTAGTAATTACTATTTGTTATTAAATGTAGTAAATAACTACATGTAGTAAATAATATTACATATAGTAAATAATATTATATTACAGTCGCACCCCCCTAAGTACACACCCCCTAAGTGCATGGTATATGAAAACCTCTTTAAGTGCATGCCCTCTCTTGGTCCCAAACAATATAACAATTATAAATTTTAACCCCTCTAAATGCAAACCCTCTCTAAGTGCATATTTTGCCTTTTTTTCACTATGGTCCCGAGGGTATGCATTTAGGGGGTGCGACTGTACTATATATTACTACATGTAGTAAATAATACTACTTTATTACATTATTAGAGGGCTTTCAGAAATAAGCTGAATTCAGGGGGTGGGTGGGTCTAATGTTCTGCACGGATCGGATCAGACGAATCTTTTAATGAAGATCCAAATTCGATCCGAAAACTAGTTTAGATCCAAGTTTAGATTCGGATTTGGATAAGAAAGATCTGGGTTCGGATCCGGATCTGACAAAAAAATTATGTACTACCGAATGGATAATGTATTTTTTTTAAAATACAGTTGACTCTTTTTATACCGAACTTCTTTATAATAAACTCTGGATATAGTGAACTAAAAATTCTTGAATTTTATAATAGTTCAGTATAAAAAAAGCTATGTTTTCTTAAAAAACATAGTAATTTTATATAGCGAACTTTTTTTAATAGCCAAAACCAACTGTTCGTTATAAAAAGAGTTGACTGTACACATATATAACTACTTTGTTTCCAATTGTACATGTATACGAATTTGATAGTGCATATGTACAAATTGATCAAGGCATAAATTTGATCAAGATAAAAGAAAATTGAGCGAGAAATACCTCATTCACTTAACTGCTTGGGGAGATAGGTGAGTAGTATTCAAATTATACTATTCAACATGAATTTTTCAAATGTACTACCGAATGGATAATGTAATTTTTTTAAAATACACACATATAACTACTTTGTTTCCGATTTGCATGTATACGAATTTGATAGTGCATATGTACGAATTGATCAAGGCACGAATTTGATCAAGATAAAACGAAATTGAGCGAGAAATACCTCGTTCACTTAACTGCTTGGAGAGATAGGTGTGTAGTATTCAAATTATACTATTCAACATGAATTTTTAAAAATTTGCCAGTATTATTAATATACATTTGTTTTCAAATCGTGCAAAAAAATTTAAGCATAAATTTTATAATTCAAATAAAATTGTTAAAAGCTAATTCGATCTCTGGATGTATCGATTTTATTTTCCAATTTCAAAACAGAAATAAGCTGCTTTAATTTGTTTGAATCTGCAAGTAGGGTTCCAAACCGGATTAAAAATCTCTAACTATGACCCGTCAGGTGAAAACTGATTGGAACCGGTTATCTGAAACTAAACCCGATTATTCGATTAAAAACGGGTCACCCGATTGTAATCAGGTAATGCTAATCAGGTGACCCGAATACCCAATTACCTATATATTATGGCGCATTTGTAAAAATAATTTTGTCCCCAAAACTTAAATTTGAGGACAAAAAATTAGACAAGTGCGCCGTAATGAGAAATATCGTTGCAGGTCGACATAATAAAAAAAATCAGATTACCCATTTTTCAACGGGTAACCTATTTGTGTTATATTAATCCGGTTAGCATATTTAAACCAGTTTGTCAAAATTGCGATCCGGTTGACATTTTTTTTAGTTCGGTTGATTGGTTGGACGGTTAACCAGATTGGATGTTGGAACCCTAGTTACAAGTAAATTAAAAAGAATATTAGAACTATATTGCAAATATATTTACTTTTGTTTTATAAGTAAAAAATTATCCTAATCTTACAGTATTCTAAATTAATTTATGTAAAAAATTTTCTTTTTAAAAATTATCAATTTTGTTTTTTTTGTATAACTCCTAGACTATATTTATTTTAATGGTGATAACATTAGAATAATTACATATTTATAAGATATTTGTCAAATAAGCATCCTATCAATATTATAAGTTAATCTTTCTAATTCTTTTTCTGCAGCAGTGTTAAAATATTCAAACGCCTTCTCCTCATCAACATAAGTTCCTCTTCCAAAATAACAGCAATTACCAGCTTCTTGATAAGCATCAATATAACCACTATTGGCCAATTTTTGATATATTTCAAAAGCTTTTTTTTTATTTACCTTAGTTCCTATTCCTCTAAGATAACAATGAGCAAGTAAATATTGACCTTTAGGAAAATCTTTTTTAGCAGATTTTTGATAACATTCGAATGCTTTTAATCGATCAATTTTAGAAATTTCATAAAGTTGTCCAAAACCACAATATGCCTTAGCATATCCTTCACAAGCTGATAATTGAAATAATTCAAAAGCTTTTTCCTCATCCTTTACAATACCTTCTCCATGTAAATATGAAAATCCTAAATGATATATTCCTATAGGATAACCACTTTCTGCAGCTTTTTGAAAACATTCAAATGCTTTTTTATAATTTATTTCGGTTGCTGCACCAAATGTATAACAAATACCAAGAGAATTATATGCTAACATATATCCAGCTTTGGCTGATTTTTCAAAATATTCAAAAGCTTTTTTAATATCTCTTTTAATCCATATTCCATATAAATAACAATCTGTTAGAATGTATTGAACTATGGAATTATTATGACAATTATATAAACACCAATAAATTATATTACTTGGTTTTTGTTGTTTCATTATAATAAATTTATTCATCATATCATAAATAGTTTTAGGTCGAGTTCCTTTCATAGCTTCTTCATCTAATATTTACATAATTTTTCAACTATATTGTTCAGAATTGTTTGTGATATTTCTATATATTAATGGCTAGAATTATAAATTTGAAAATCTGTTTGTTATTATTACCTAATTGCGGCTTATTGGGACCAAACTTCAATAACATTCTTTTAGAGAACAATAAGGAAAATTGCACTTATGGGATCAGAAATATTTTTGGGTTTAGAGCTTAATGTCACGGGCTAAACGTGATATTTCAAATATCGTCTGATCATTTAAAGTACACCGCGCCACTTTTCATATGAAATCTGATCATGCATAACTGATCATGCACAATTGATCATGCATAATTGATCATGTGTGTTCTCATTGTGCGGGGCTTAGCTTATGGTGGGGTGATTTAAAAATCATACATTCTAATGTCTAATACGCATGATATGGTAAAGTAGTATGAGGAAGGATATCGTATAATTTTAGTTTCGTAGTTCCCATAATATTCTATGATGTTAGATTAGTGATTCCCATAATATTTGTAAAGTATAAAAAGAAGATTGTTTTATTTCTTCTGTGCAATAATCTTTGGATTATCTATAATAACAATTCAATAAAGAATATAATAGACTCAGACTATATTAATACACCAGTCACGTTTATACTAAATCGGGTTAAATCACCAAGTCACTCCTCTGGCAAGCTGCCTTCTTGTCGTCATTTACATCAAATAAATATAGTGTTGTCATTTCCCCTGTAACATTAAGAATGCATTTATGTGTTGATTTATTAAATGATCGTTTTGGTTATATTATGCATAATCATATTATTTCATTCATAAAAAATAGGTTTTTAAAAAATTTTTGAGTCGTTTTATAAAAAAAATTACTCAAATTTATTAAATTATAGAAATAATTTTCAATTAATACAATCATTCGAAATATTCAGATTTAGTCTATCAGCCGTAATAGTAATAAATATAATATTTTCTATATATAGTAATTATTTTGTTTAGCATTTTAATAATACAATAAGCTTATAATATAGGAAATAATAACTAAAATTTGAGATGTGTAGTGTTTTGTAATATAAAAAGCTTTCGTTAATGTTCTTCATCATTCAGGATCGAAATTAAGTTAAAACTAGTATTTTGATAAAGAACTTTTGTTAATATCAATTATCCCAATGTTCTAAAGTAAAATGGTACTGTATTTTTGTCAAGAGCTTTTACTAATTGGGCTGGAGCAGAGTGGAAGACTTTTCCATACTCTATTAATTTCAGATGATGTTCGGCTCCCACCCATATAATGATGATAATACTGATTTTGCTGACCCTTGTAGAAATTAATTAATATTAATACGTAATTCATATTTATTTTATTTAATGATATTAAAGATAATATTAAAATTTAAGCAGTTCTTAAAGTTAAATGATTATTTTTTCGATTATACTTAAATTATATATTATATTTGAGTCAACTTTTTTTATTAAATTTACTTGACCCGTCATTAAATGATAGATTAGATTTAACCATTTTTAATCAATTTTACTATATATAATCTATTATAGTAGAGCCTGGATTCATTATCTATTTTAGTTTTCATATTAAATTTAATGGATATCTGACGGATTTTACTATTAAAATTTAGTATCCAAGTGATAGCAAATCCAAGTTCTATATTGTGTGATGGCAATTTATGGATTAATTCAAAATTTCACGAGATATAGATAAACAATCTACAATGTCCATTGCATAATATGCGAGATGTAAATAATATTATATGAAAATAATAGTCATATATGGTTTAATCAATTATCAGGTGACGTTAAAAAACAAAATAATCGAATCGAGCAGTCATTCCAACAGCCCATTATGATTATTTAGCACTATTAAATAATCATTTTAATACATGTAGTATTGGTAAATAATCATTCTAATAGTTCTTTATGGTTAGCGATAAATAGTCATTCTAAAACATATTGTTGTGTTAAATAATCATCCTAACAGCTTGTATTATAAAACCATTCTAGCAACTTTTTAGGATAAGCATTTAGTGTTTGAATTAGGATGGTTGAGATACTGTTGAGATATGGCTCGTGATTAGTGAGACATTTGTTCAATTTTCATCAACAAAAGGCAATGTTTAATTGATAGATGTCGCTACACTACACTATAAAGTAATAAGTTTATGAATATATTTTTTTCAAAATTCTTCGTAATGAGGTTTAATATACTGAATAATATATTACAATTTATAATATAAAAATTGAAAAGTACATGTATATAATATAGATTAGTTTAATGGTGAAGATTGCTGTTCTTATAACTTTATGAATTATTAACAAATTAGTGATATAGTTATTTTGATAATAATATGAGCTATGATACTAACTTTTATTTAAACTCAAAACCTAATATATATAGCTCCAGCCATATCTCTGAACTAGGTCTCTACATGGTCCGTGTAGAGCTGGGTCATAGAAATGCCCCACCCGTTTGTGTAAGAGCTCAACTATTACCTCCTGGGCCTGAAATTCAATACCCTAGTTCCCCTAGTCCGGTCTATTAGGCCTACAGGTACCCATGAGCTACCCAGGGACCAATACTTAAAGATCTCAAATGCATCATTTAACGATAATAAAATTTGTCTAACAATGTCACCAAAGTCAAGTATACCTGGTGCTTTAATTTATTCAAATTAATTTCTTTAATCACGGTAATTACGCAGTATAAATAAATCAGATTAATAAATCTTATTATTATGACATATTGTCATATAATTGTAATCGAACAAATAAAAAAATTTAACCCATATGGTACTATATTTACAATATTCAATTACAATAATCAATTACAATAATCACAAAATTTCCATCGCCTATATTGATTTGCCATGTTTTGGTCAATAAAATTCAAATTACACGTCATATATCATGTTAAATTAAAATAATGCTCAGAATAGTTCAAAGCTGCTGTGATTAAAACGTTCATTTTTTATTCGCTATAAAGTATTAATATAAATAAATTATATAAATAATTTTCACTATTCATGACGGGTATCCGTTAAAACAAGAGTAGGGCAATAGAAATACCCTAGCCTTATCTGTTTGTGTAAGGTTTTATTTTAAGGCCTATCCTTACCCTAGAGCTTCAAAACTAGTACCCTAGCTCGGCGCATTGATAGCTCAGGTCCATGCGGAAACCTATTTTGAACTAAATTTACTTTTCGACTAGAACCTTTACTCAGTCTGTGTCAAACACATGCCATCATTTTATGAAGGTTAAATAGTATTATCACAAAGAAACATCACTAATTCTTTTCTAGATATATCCCAAGCAGATAAGTACTAATATGTCTCAGTAAATATTTTGATCCTTATAAGGCCGAAACCAGAACCCTGAGATTTAATAAAATTTAATAACCTATTGTAACGGTTGATTTGGGAGAGCGGTAAAACAATATAGACAATAGTGCCAATTTAAAGCTCTAACCGATTACGAGGAGGTAATTTTAAGGATGATAAAAGGGTAGGTTGCGAGCTAACTATGCAATACGTGGAGAGCGAAAAGATGCTCTATCACTAAATCATCACAATAAAGTATGAACGCAGATGCTGGTGATACTAATATGGGAGATATCAATAAATTGATATCAATATAAGTATTATAATAATACTATACTACGGGTAATTGATATGTTTAAAGGGCAATCGGGTGATCGATAGGGATATCAGGTGATCAATAGTTAATTAGGTGACTCCCAAGGCCGAGACGATTTAGGAATTTTTAAATATTCGAAAAGTAGGTTGTTGAGGTACAAGGGATTTTGAAAGGGCTGTCTAAGGCTGGTAATGCTAAAGAAGGCGATATTTCGATAGGTTTATTATCAACAAGTGCTTCTACGGGAGGTCAATTATTTCCTGGATAATATCACATGACAGGTTCCAAGGATTTACGAAGACAGGTAACACCAAAATTCAAGTCTTAATAATACCGCTTCGAGGTTACAGTTAATTCAGTCCGTCAAATTGAGTTACAAATGGATTATTAAAGTTACAAGTCGAATTTCAAGAGATAAGTATTTTACTTTTATTTTGTGATATTATTTTTAAAAGTGGGCGTGGAACTATGCAACTTTATTAATTTTTGAGGGTCTTATATACATGTTTAATTTTTATAGCGTCTACACTATATTTGCGGCGTTTACGCTAATAATTTGACGTTTACGCGAATAATTCGGCATGAATGTTATAGATTTAGCGTTTACGTGAAGAATTTAGCGTCTGCGCTATAGATTCAGCATCAGCGCGACAATATTAGCATTAAAGCGAAATTAAATGCGCTGCGCTTTCCAGCCATATGAAATTCCCTTTTTTGTATGTTTAATTATTCTTACCAGGGAACTACTAATTTTAGGGCTACTATCAATTTCGGCACATGACAAAAGAAATATACATAACAAAATATAAAATAGACTGATAATAATAAAATAAAAAAAATAGAATAAGATATACGAAAGTAATAAAATTTCCGATGTCCTCATTTCACTCCATTACACTATATTTACATCCAATATTATGTAATCGATCGTAAAAAATTTTATTTTTAAAATTTTTTCTCATAATTAATTTCATGTGTAAAAAAAAAAACTTGCCAATTTTAGTATATACAATTTATGATAATTTAGGATAATTTGAAGTATAATATCAAATGGTATTAATTAAGCCTGTCCTTTACACTTTAATATTTTATAAATTTTATATATTGAAATAATATTTCTACACTAGTGATTATTAAACAAGAAGAATGAAAATAGTTCTCATTATCATATATATGCTAACATTTTATATAATAATAACTTGTTTGTATACTTTTAATATACAATTATTAAGCCGTTTTTGGATTCAAATCCATTTAGAATCAACTCAAGCTAATAGATGTTTTGTATTTACTTACAATGCATAACATGAATTATATAATGCTTGATTTCTAATTAGTTGAAATTTGCACTATAGAAGTTAGTATAATTCTGTAATTTGAATAATTAGCATAATATTTGTTAGCAAAAAGGTTAATTAAAAATTTTAATTATTCAAATATTAAAAAATCTGAATATCTCTTAGGAGTTCTTGCTTCTAGTTAATAATACTGTCTACAAAAATTACCAGGTAATTTCAAAAATATTGTTTTTATAGATAGCTAATGTAAAGTTATCCTCCCAAAACATAATAAGTTGGTAAATAATAATTTTTTACTTATATGCAGTGTAATTTCTTATAACTAAATCAATTAAATTGTAGTTTGGCTTAATTATAAATGTGATCAAATATGATGTAATCATGAGAGGTACTTTAAATTTATATTACTTTTATTGTCTAGTATAGGCTTTAGTCCAAAACCAATATTTGTAGAATTTATCAAAAATTAATAGATATTTTTTAATTAAAAATATTTTTAACCTTGTTTATTTTAAGCTTATAAGCAATTTAAATTTTTTTTATAAATAAATCAATTAAATGTATATTTATAGTAGTTTTGTGACAATTTAATATAGCGGATACTATATTTCAAAAACTAAGTAATTAATATCTAATGTTTTAACTAAATCTATTTATAATTCAAACTTAACGAACACCACTAGTGCCATCATTGCATCATTATCAATTTTCTAGTCAAGTTGGTATAGCATAACATGATCAAAACAAACGTATTTACACTTAAACATTTAAAATTTTGTTTTATAGTATTAGTTTTCTTCGAGTAAACTTTAAGAAATCATTGATAGTTTATATACGTTTGATTCATCTAAATTCAAACCTTCAAATGTCACAAATGGACACAAAATTTCTTCAACAATTCTCAAATGATTTCGAACAACTTCTTGAAAGTGAATACAATTATGATGTTATCGTTAAAATTGATGAACAAAGTTTTAAATTACATTCATTAGTATTATATCAACATTCATCATTCTTTCGTGAAAAACTGTCAAGAGCAATAAAAAAGAATAATATTATTGAAATCACGGTACCTCGTATTTCTCCAAGCAATTTTAAAATTTTAATTAAGTCAGTAATTTATTATTATAATATCATATTAATTAAAAGTAACTTACAATACTAACTAAAAAAATTTTTACCTAGATATATTTACACTAGTACAATTACAATAAAAGATCTCGAACCATTTACTATATTTGATCTTCTAATTTCTTTTAACGAATTGGATTTTGAAGAGCTAGTTAACTATATTCAGTTGAATCTTATGAATAACAAGGCACCTTGGCTTAGATTTAAATTTTTCAAAGTTTATGAATCCTGCTTTCTATATGATGATTTTGAGGCCTTACAAACTTTTTACATCGACATTCTTGCAGAATATACAAACCTGATTTTTGATGCAAATGAGTTTAATATAGTTGAAGAAAGTGATTTAGTGACTCTTTTAAAGTGACAATTAGAAGAATCTAAAATTTGGAATAAGATGATTTAATGGGAAAAAGAGAACACTCAAGATCTGCCTTTCAACATCACTCAATGGACTAATGAGAATTTTTTAGCACTTAAGACCACACTTAATAATTGTATTCCTTTAATTCGATATTTTCAAATATCTGGAAAGGACCTAGTTACAAAAGTTAAACCTTATAAGCAAATTCTTGGTCCAAATTTATGGGAAGATATTACAACAAAGTTTATGGTTCCTAATGAATCCGTCTCTTCAATTATTTTACCTGCTCGTAAAATATTTTTTAATTTCATTAATCAATCATCTATTATTAATGAAGAACATTTTGCTGAGATTTCTTCTTGGATTGATCGTAATTCATCAACTTATGACATTAGATGTATACCATATGAATTTAAATTACTTCTTAGAGGAAGTAAAGATGGATTTGATTTTGAATCATTTGATGCATTATGTGTTGATATACTTGGAACAGTGATTGTCATAAAAGTTAATAAGACGAATGAAATACTTGGTGGATATAATCCATTAGTTTGGCCATCAGATAATGATGAATGTTTAAAAACTCCTGATAGCTTTATTTTTCATTGAAATCCCAAAATTTACTAACATCTATTTTTAGCAGAATTAGAAATGCAAATATTGCAGTTGGATATGATAGTAGAAATAGTTATAGTCGTCATGGTCCATATTTTGGTGGTTCTTTTTTAAATGTAGGGGATAAAAAATGGAATTATTCTTATGAAAATGATCATGAAAAACAACTTAGAGATGATGAAGAATATGAAGACATGTTCTTTTTTGATGAAATTGAAGTTTTTCAAGTACTTAAGAACCAAATGAAAGTTTAAATTATAAGTAATTAGGTTGAGGCACTGGTTGAGGATGGATTAAAATTTGAACTAAGAAAGGGTTAGATAAAAAAACAGTAGAATGTATCAGATTCAAATATTTTGCAGAATTTTTTTTTCTTTTGTTAAAACACAAAAATGGATTTATAGAAAATTATAAATTACGAATAAGTATTTTTTTAAAAAAAAAATACTGTTATTCTTTCTAATTTTATTACATCTGTCATTGCACTACACTAAATAACATATTTCGCTCAAGTAACTTTTTATGATTATTATTTGTAACCTCCAAAATGCTTTTGTATATAGAATAAAGTCAGAAAGAAAATGAATAAATAGCATTTCTGAACTCAATAAATATATTGCTATAATAAATCATAAACGTAGTAAGGGGAGTAACAAAAATCAGGTGATTTTTTAGGAGGGGAGGGGGGTAAAAAAAGTTGAAATTATATATAAGAACCTGACTATTTATATATTGAGGAAGAGGGAGGGGGGTAGGCCTCTGATAAAAAATAATCAGGTGATTAATGACACTGCCCTAATGCTAACAAAATGTGAATTTTCACAAGGATTTAATTCAATATTATTTATTAAGATATTTTTTGATTGATTGAAATAGTTTATATAATTTGATCCAATCGTTTATATAATTGACAGAATATGATAAAATTAAATCATGATTATTTGATTGGCTCATTGTATCCTTGTTTATTAACACTCTGATATAGTAATATATTTTCATTGTTTAAAGATATCAAATTCATACCATATTTTATATATAATTCTATTAGATCACTTGATTTTTATTGATCTAAAAATTTTCTCCTATACAATACAATTTTGGCAAAAATTTCAGTTTAAATATTAAAAGAAATCTTAAATTTCAATTCAATTAACTCTAATTCTTTACATGATGAGTAATAATATCTAGAAGAAATAGTTGTTTTAAAAATTTCTATAGAACTACATTCCTATCAGACTTCTGACAATAACCAACTACATGCATTCTATTAGATTATTCATTTTTGGTAATGAATGAATTAGGGATAGCAAAAAAAAAACATTTTTCACCATTTTAAACATGCGATTTTATGATTTTGATATGCAGAGCCTAAATTTAATGCATTCGGAACATAATCACCACATGTTTTAAAATGGTGAAACCTATTTTTTTAACATCCCTAGAATGAATACTTTGCTTTTCATTTTTTTCAATCACAGTTCCATAATTATACAATAATTAATTTGTATAAATAGTTCATATTGACTGATTTTTGACAATGAAGTATAATTAGTCAAAATCACTGATTATTTGAGTAAGTTCATTTGATAAGCTATATATTTATTATTTTCTTCAGTCTTTAGTTAAATTTTGATATAAAAAATATATTGAAATGCGTATGGTTATGTAAACTATTACTGCGTAGGTATTGTCTAAAACTAGGAAACAGATACCGTTAGTGTCCGAAGCCAAAAATAACAATTAATAAATACAAGTTTACTTAGTGCAGTAAGTTAGAATTAATTAGTAAATTTTGTAAATTATAAGAGTTTATAAAATTTTATTAATAAAATTCTATAAAATCTTATAATTCACAAATTTTTATTAATTAATTCTAACTTAATGCACTAAGTAAACTTGT
>QKWP01000726.1:9102-29862 GCA_003550325.1 Gigaspora rosea | reverse complement strand
TAAAATACACTTTTGTACCAAAAGAATCTATTATGACACCAGTTAGTTTTTT
This sequence comes from Gigaspora rosea, assembly GCA_003550325.1. Taxonomy (NCBI): domain Eukaryota; kingdom Fungi; phylum Glomeromycota; class Glomeromycetes; order Diversisporales; family Gigasporaceae; genus Gigaspora; species Gigaspora rosea. The sequence goes on along the minus strand of QKWP01000726.1, from coordinate 29,810 downwards.
ACAAATGTCCATTAGTAAAAAATTATCCGATTTTTATGAAAATTTAGAGGTAGGTAGATTTTGTTATGGCGAACAAAATTGTCTTAATAATAAAGGTCGATTTACTTAATAAAAAAAGCCACTATTAGCATACTACGATTAAGTTTTATTATTAAAAATTTTTATTTTTTTGTTGTGTTAGCACGCGATGCGTTTATTGGCTAATTACGCGGCGTGACAGACGTCATCACGTGACGTGGCAGATCTCTAATGTCTAGAAGTATAGTGTCCGATGCATAGCTGAGGACAACTAGGCAGAATCATGTAATTCAGGGTTAAATCAAATTAAGAAATTGATGCTATTGACAAAAAAAAACAAAAAAAAATAAAGCTATTTGACGTATTAAAAAAAATGTAGTGAAGACAATATTGCTCATATAAATGCCAACTATAATTTAAAGTGACACTAACCCAAAGTCAATTAATAATAATCATCTGAAGCATCATTCTATGTATTGTTTCAAATTATAGTTCAAATACATTCTTGATCTCTACAAATGTTATTTTTTCTTATTTGTTCTCTAGATGCAAGTTGCTAAAAGTATCAATTCTCATTGAATACAACTTGCAGTGATTAAACTTTTTGTAGCATGCACTTAGAAAACAAATGAAAAATTATATTTGTAAAAATCAAATATATTTGACCAGAATTTTGAAGAGATCTTGCATTTAGAGATATTCAAATTATAGAAAGTTAACTGTACTTAGGTAGGACAAATTCTAGCGATACTCAAGATACTTAAAGTTTGTTTATGAAGAATATTCTGATTACTTTTTTTTTAAAAAAAAAATTTTACAAACTCGCACTGTACATTGGGATAAAAGTGTCTAAACTGTATAAATCCAATTTCATAAAATTAATCAACTGCAAGAAAATTACCTTATAGGTGAACATAAAGTTCATCAGATATATTTTAGTAAGTATGTGCATCAATTAAAAATAAATTTACATAGTCATCCATACATTCAATTATTGAATTAAAGTCGATTTAACTAAAAGATTTTATAAATACAACCCAAATGTGATAAAAAAAAATTTTGGGACATGCCATATAGTGTAAATAAGGGCATCTTTGCTTTCTATATTTTATGTATATAAAGGACTAAAATTTAACATATGCAATTAATACTTAGATTAATTTTAATAAGAAACTTAGAGTATTCTACATTTATATGGTTAGTTAATTTTTATCGATCCACCTCTTATTACCCATTATATTTTTTAAAAGTCTGCCAGAAAACAAAAAAACTTTTATGTAAAAAAGCTTACTAACTGATAATATATACAAAATAATTTACGACGTATATTTAGAAAATAGATGGGTATGTATAAAGTGTGATAAATAGAATATTTATTGTTAATAAACCTGAATTCGTTAAAGAATCTAAAAGATATAACTAAAACTTTAATTTTATTACTAAAAAACTCAAGCACAATACTGCATTACAAAAAACTGACCAATTTAAAACACTAAACCCAAAACATTCTTTAAATTCATATAAATAATAATTTTTATTTTTTATCGTTTAATTACTATCTTTAATCTATATTATCAATTAAAACTACATGTACCATCTTTTTTACATTCGCAAAATGTTAAAGTAATACAGTAATATAACTTCTTCTCCTGATAAATCATTGCTAAAGTTAATATACGATTAAATTTGTACATTGCCTCTAATACAATTACTATATTATCTTTATAAATATCAAGTATTTATATTTAAAAGGTACTGAATTAATTATTTGATAGAACAGCTCTAAATCCCATAACTGCAACTACAAAACTCTAAACGAACCAGATTCAGCAGAGCTGGGTCTAGACATTCGCCTAACGCCTTTGCAACAACAGTCATGAGTTACCCATTCGACAAAGGATCAGTGTTAGCATGAACAAAAACGAATAAGGTTAACATTGAACCACGAAGATTCAAACTATGCAGCGTAACTCCAAAAACCACAGCATAGCCTGGCACAACAAAAAAGAAAATTTCAAACACAAAACTAAACTTTTGATATATATTTCTTAAATGTTATTCAATGTATTTAAAAAATGATTTGCTCATCATTCATAAAACTTGGCAAGTATAATCTGGAATTACCATGTCGATTATAGAGTCTTCCTTAAAGTCCAAGTTTTGCTTCAAAACCTCATAGTTTGATCCAATAAGTGATTTAAAATTCAGCAGATATTGATATTTATAACAGTGTCAACATCTGGATTCTACATGATTCGAAGTCATTTAGCGAATTTGGGCTTCTTATATTTATATAGCACCTTATTAAAAGTGAAATTAGGCACATTTCAAAGAAGCTCATTTACTTTTTTACTCTCGTAGGTGGCCAAACACCACTTATGAGAATGACACGTATTCATTTTTTCTGCTCCAAATTCCTTCGATTTAAACTAATTAAAGTAGGATTGTTACACCTATAGAGATGCTAGTATCCTGTGTGTATATTGCAGGATGAGGATAAGAAAGGGCTTCATTTAATGTAATAGATTTTCTTCATGTCAGCGGAAGTTGAAGTAGATGTTTTAGGGAATAAGCTCAGTTTACATCCTTTAGAGCCTTTATTCTTGAACATGCTCCCAAATTTTTTATTATCAGCCTTTATTGAAAAAACATCAAGTGGTGAAACTACAATTTATACATAATATTAAATTAAAAATGAGGTTAAAATCAAATTAAAAAAAAATTAAAAATAAAAAATAAAAAAAATTAAAATAAAAAATAAAAATAAAAATAAAAATAAAAAATGAAACAAAGTAATAAAATTTGCTTGTTACAAACCTTTGGCAAATAACTTTTGATTCTTAAGTAAATATTGTCCAGTGAAAGTATCTAATTTATGCCAACCCAGCAGTCATAGAGTTGATATTTATATGTCAATGTGATGGCTTGTGCGTACATCATATGATTGTTTGTTACACATAGTCACATCTGATTATTATGCTTTCGAGTCAAAAAAAGATCAAAAAAATAGCTAATTAGGAGTCATGCCAAAAACGATCTGCACTTGTCAAATCCAGAAACACAGCCACTGGTCTTAGGCGAGCAGGTAAGCGATCCCGCGTGAATTAGCACATGAAGACAGATAAGTATAATTGTCAATGAATTTAATAAAATTGCCTATTCGGGCTAATATCCAATCATCTATTATCAGGATTTAACATAAGGCACGGCACAGACGTATCTGAATCGTCATCTGCAAAAACCAAGACACTGCTTGAATATGTGCCAGGTTTGTGGCGCAAATTTCATGAACTACGAAACATACTTCAAAATTATGTGTAACATAACACAACAAAAAAAGTTCATAACTAGGGTTCCAAACCAGATTGAAAATCTCCAACCGTGACCCGTCAGGTGAAAACCGATTGGAACCAGTTATCCAAAACTAAAACTGATTATCTAATTAAAAACGGTGTTACAGTAGGGAGGCCTTCTTTTACTCCTTACTATAACAACGACACGGCTACAGGGATCCTTTATCGGTTTATAGCGGTGTCCAAGAGGTAGGTATAACTCCTTAGTCTGTAAGAAATTATACTCTTCTCTAAGGGCAGTTCATGAGAGTATTCAATGAGGAATTATCAATTTTACTATTACTTGATAATAAACTTGGTGTTATTAAGAGAAATAGTTTCTTTATTAATAATCTAAGATAGGGCTATCCTTAGGTTTCTGTTCCTAAGAAATCCCAGTACAAGATGTATAATAAATAGAAGGAGAAGTAGGGTGTCTTGGTCTAGTTTGACTAAGGGAAATTCTGTGTCTTTAAATACATTTTAGAACAAGCGTTATAAGCATTGATTTACAATGATAAACACTATAATCTACAAGAGCAACATAAGCGTTATAAACAGTATAAGCGTTATAAGCAGTATAAGCGCTATAAGTATCATAAGCGTTATAAGCGTGATAATCGTTATAAGCGTTATAATCGTTATAATCGTTATAAGCGGTATAAGCGTTATAAGCGATATAAACTATTCTAANATAAGCGTGATAATCGTTATAAGCGTTATAATCGTTATAATCGTTATAAGCGGTATAAGCGTTATAAGCGATATAAACTATTCTAAATGTCTACTTCTTAAGATTATAAAATACAAAATAAAATAATAATAAAATACAATAAAATAATGACTATTCATTCTATAACATTTCCATCCCCTTAAGAAAATTTACTCCGTAAATTCTTTCTCTAATGCAGTATAATTCTTAAAAGAATTATATACTATCTAATTATAACATGTTAAAAGTGTTTCGAAATAAATAATAAAGTTTTACGGTTTCTGTATCTAAGATTTTAAGTGTAAAGTATCAAATTTGTTAAAGTCTTTGTCTATTGTTGTCTTTCCCAACTAATTGTTTTAATGCTCATCGCATACTTCATGTAGCTCCGAAGTAAGTGACTCGAGTAGTCGTATTACGTATAGATTTTTCGCGGCTCTGGTCCTTAGTTTCATTCACGACTTATAGTACGTGTTCTGTTGGTCATGGTCATAGCATAATTACTACGTTACACTAAAAGATCATGTGTACTATTAAATTTTAAATTTTTCTGATTAATACATGCTAATTTAATAATCTCTCTTTTTTTTTTTTTTCTAGAGCAAAGATCTTGGGACCGTCGTCGTTCTTGGAGTCCTCGTTTAGTCTTGGAGCCATAGTTCTGAGTCTAGGTGCATTCGTGGTGTAGTCGGTGTCTTTGATTCGAATGTCTTTGGCGTTGTCGTTTTTCGAGGTCGACGTATTTGTGCAATTTTGTCATAGGCAGGTTCACATTGTGGAGGTAGGTGCCGGTTTTGTTATTCTTCGCGTTGTGAGGTTTTAGGTTGTAGTTCTACCAGGTTTTTCATTCACGTAGCCCCTCATTCTTCTAGATTTCGTCATCGTCGTCAGTATTCTTTGTGGGTGTAAATTTTATTGTTCGTAGTGTTCCTTTGGTGGGCCTCATAAGGTGGTCGTCCCATTTTTGTCTTTGCATCGTGGGTCCTGTGCTAGGAGTAAGCCTTGGTAAGTCTTTATTCACTTAACGCTTCTGGCACATTTCTTCAAAAAGGGGTCTCGTTAGATCTGGGTCTGGTTCTTCGTTTTCAGTAGTGCCAGTTTAGAGGCTAAGTATTATGTTTCTTTTTCTAGAATTTTCTTTGACTTTGGTATCTTTCCTCTTTATTAACTTTTTCACCTTGGGTATGGTCCATATCTTCCTTCGTCGGGTACCTGGGCCTAAAACTTGTTTCCTATGGGGTCTTGTAAGACAGTCGTCCCGTTTTTATCTTCACTTGGGGGTGATGGTGCTTAGGTAATGCTGTTCTGATTCTTTCGTCCTTAGTAGGGTCTTTTTTGGGTCTTTGACATAGGCGAGGTATGGTTTTCCTCTTTGACCCTTTGCTAATATAGCCTAGTCATCCAATTCGTGTGTCTTGGCTTTGTAGGTCCTGGAACTGGAAGTAACTTGGTAGGTCTTGTCTTGATCTTCGTTTGGGGCTGTCTTGCTTTTCTTGGTACTGAACCTCTTATTCTTGTACGTACGTTGGAACTTGTCATTCGGGTGGTCATGTACTAGAGTTTTCATTTTCTAGTATAGAGTCCCGGTACTTGAGGTAATTTTTGGGTTGGTCTTAATCTACTCCTCTGTATGTTTCAGAAGGTCTTGTTCATACTTGTGGCCCCTTCCGGTATCAGCTAAGTATTTTTATTTGTTTGTTTGTTTGTTTTTTTTTTTTTTTACCTAATTAATTATATATATATATATATTTTTTTCCTGTTTCAGAGATAGGGACTCGAAGTAACCAGCTTCCTTTGGTGGGACATTGGTAGTTTCAGGATTTGGACTCTTCGATCGACTTTTTCTTGTTTAGATCGAAGGTATTGGTAGATTAAATTCGGCAAAACGTATACGACTTGGTCATTTGAATGGGAACCTTCTTAGAGAGTCGAGTTGATACTAGGATCGAATGTTTATGTGGATATGCTTCTTTCTTTGATTGATAGAGTCGGGTTTAAGATAGAATTAGAGGGTGGAAAACGATTCGTTAGGTTTATAGTTATAGGGGGTAGAAATCGGGTTTGGTGGGTTGTGAAGTAAAATCGGATTTGGGTAATTAGGAATAATTATTTGGGTTAGACTTGGGATAGAGATTCGGAAATTAGATAGAGGATTTAAATCTGTTGGATAGTAGGATAGAGGTTTCGAATGGATGTAGTTTGTAATTAGAGGTAGGTTCGGGGGTAGGTATACATGTTGGCAAAATCCCGACTTACTATAGTTTGGGATTTGTCCGTCATCCCAAATCCCAAATCCCAAACTCTTGCAAAGCTAATATCTTAAAAACTTTATTAATAATCTTTATTTAAACAAATTGTATATATTCTTATAGTTATAAATAATATATTTACAAAATATTAAGATTATTTATTTGATTTAATTTTTTATAAATAGCAATTGTTTTTTTACTATTTAGAATTTGTCCGAGTTTTGCCAGCAAGTATAGGGGTAGGTAAGAATAGATGTCTAGGGATTGGGATTCGTGGTTTGTAAAGTAAAATCGGATTTGGATAAGGTGGGTAAAATGTATTAAATTAAAATTGTAAATAAAAGTATAATTAAATAAATTTGCATAAATAAAGGAACTGTTTCGCTATAGCATATATTTTATCATGTTCACTAAAAATCGGGAAATTTGTAAAATTTGTTGCTTCGCTCTGCGATAGCATATACGTCACGGGATGCTGTTAACTTCCTAATTTTGGGGGTTCGGCATTTAGAGCTTTGGTTTTATCGAAATAAAGTATAAATCTAGTTGAGTGTCCTGAATATAAAAGTGTATTAATTCATTCAAGCATTCCTTGCCTCAATTTAGTTAAAATTGGTTTCCTTTCAATAAGAAAAAAAAATAAGATTTTAAGCCTTTGCCTCAATTTCATTAGAATTGGTTTCCTTCCAATAAATGTGAAATAATATTTTAAGCCTTTGCCTCAACTCAATAAGAGTTGGATCCAAAAATAATATTGTTTACAAAAATTCTGTATCTACAATAACTACTGTGTTTTCAAAAGATAAAATAAAATGTCCATTATTATTCCATTTTAGAATAATTTCAAAACCAGTTATCCAAAAAGAAGAGTCCATTAATAATTTTTTAAGAGAGTAATAAAAGTGTTAATTTGTTTAAACAAGAAGTTTAGTTATTAGGCTGCAAAGTTGAACTATAAGTGTCCATGTTTCAAGTGAAAAATAATAGTTGTTTTCTATTAAAAGACTAAAAATTGACTTCACTATTCCATTCCATTGTTGATAAAGTTGTTGTTTTTTTTTGTTGTTGCTTTTGTTTTGAGAATCTTTTATGTTGCCTCTTTTTCCAAAAATAATATCCTTTGGATATTCTGTTTCTAAAGAAGAATACCGTCATGTCCAACTGTTTTTAAATGATTCCCAATTATTTTTAATATTTCCGCCAATTTTTAATGCTTTCCGCCAGAAGGCACCAAATGTTACAGTAGGGAGGCCTTCTTTAACTCCTTACTATAACAACGACACGGCTACAGGGATCCTTTATCGGTTTATAGCGGTGTCCAAGAGGTAGGTATAATTCCTTAGTCTGTAAGAAATTATACTCTTCTCTAAGGGCAGTTCGTGAGAGTATTCAATGAGGAATTATCAATTTTACTATTACTTGATAATAAACTTGGTGTTATTAAGAGAAATAGTTTCTTTATTAATAATCTAAGATAGGGCTATCCTTAGGTTTCTGTTCCTAAGAAATCCCAGTACAAGATGTATAATAAATAGAAGGAGAAGTGGGGTGTCTTGGTCTAGTTTGACTAAGGGAAATTCTGTGTCTTTAAATACATTTTAGAATAAGCGTTATAAGCGTTGATTTACAATGATAAACACTATAATCTACAAGAGCAACATAAGCGTTATAAATGGTATAAGTGTTATAAGCGGTATAAGCGCTATAAGCGTCATAAGCGTTATAAGCGTGATAATCGTTATAAGCGTTATAATCGTTATAAGCGGTATAAGCGTTATAAGCGATATAAACTATTCTAAATGTCTACTTTTTAAGATTATAAAATACAAAATAAAATAATAATAAAATACAATAAAATAATGACTATTCATTCTATAACAACAGGTCATCCGATTGTAATCAGGTAATGCTAATCGGGTGACCTGGATACCCAATTACCTATATATTACGGCGCATTTGTAAAAATAATTTTGTCCCCAAAACTTAAATTTGAGAACAAAAAATTAGTTAAATTTGACAAGCGCACCGTAATGAGAAATATCGTTGCAGGTCGACATAATAAAAGAAATCGGATTACCCATTTTTTAACAGGTAACCAGTGGGTGACCCGTTTGTGTTATATTAATCCGGTTGGCATATTTAATCTGGTTTGTCAAATTGCGATCCGGTTGACGTTTTTTTCGGTTCGGTTGATCGGTTGGACAGTTAACCGAATTGGATGCTGGAACCCTATCTGCAAGTGACACATTATTTCTGCCCATCATATGATAATTATCTCTAGAGTATTATCTGGTTAATTGCAAATATGAGATTTTTCATATCTGCCCATTAAACCCTTCTGTGCTTTTTTACTGCAAATGCATTATTCGGTTCATTTTTCTAATAATTTATTTAAATCATCAAGTGGTCTGCTCAAGAACGATTTAACATGACTTTAGTAAAATAATTATACATACTATTTTAATAAAATAATAATATCAAGTTATATACATACAGTTCACCTAGTTCTCTCCACCATGATTGTAAACACATCGCCATTCGTACTGTTTTGTCACTCAACTAACCACACTTTTCAGTAATCATATTGCCACTAACACTAAAAACTTGTTCGCTAGGAACACTCGTGGCAGGTATTGGAAGGCAGTCTCTAGCAAATCTTGAAAGGTTTGGGTAATTAGCTTCGTTTATTCGCCACCATTCTAAAATATCTGTACATGGGTCTACAAGTGGTACATATAAGTATATTTCAAGTTCACTTTGATATTCAACACAGGATCGTTTGTAAATTCGCGATAGTATAGTCATTGTAGATGGTTCAACAATTGTATCTTGATTGGAAATAGGTGCATATTGATCATATTTATTTTTAATACTATTAAATAGAACATATATATAAATCAATACAGTACATTATATCGATTATATATTTATACTACAAATTGTAAACTAACATGTTTTTTGTCTGACTAATTAGTTGTGGCGACCATCCAAGTTCTTCAAAATACTGAAATTTAAGCTATGGATCTAATACTATTGCTGAAATATGCCATATATTTGTCTTTTGACAATATCCTAAGAGTTTAGTAATTGCAGCTTGACATCCTTCTATGAGCCATTATGGTGCATTATTCCTTTTTTGATTTTCATCAAGTATCTCATACAAAGTATGATAAAGAGGAACAACCATTGATAAAGTCGAATATTCAGATGATGACATTATAGTTGTTGCTAAAGAAAATTGCATATTTAGTATAATACAGTATACTGCAAATTATATTACAAACCAATTTACTAACCATCCTTAAATAGTTTTAAAACTTCAATTATAAGTTTTATTTTATTCCATCGTCCTTGCTAAGAGCATACTGTCATGAATCTGTTTCAGCTAAAGTAACACTATCTAATACTTATTGCAACTTTACAGCCCAATTATACATATCAAAAGTAGAATTCCACCTCGTGCTTATATCGAGAATCGGCTTCAATTGACTTAAATTGTGAATTTGACATGCCTTTTTAAACTTTTCGCGACATTTCAGTGATCCTTTAACATTTTTAATCAATAAACGCAACTAAAAAAAATAAAATAAGATAAAATAAATAAAATCAAAAATTAATATCAAAAAAAAAAACTCTAACTCGTAATGCTAACCCTTTCTAACTCGTTTCCCACAATATCCAACATGCTTTGCACCGCAAGGTTTAGAATATGCCCAAAACATCATATCGATTGCTGTGTACTACTAAATTGGATGCCAATTCATGATAAAGAAGAAGCAAACTTTTGCAAAAACCTATTATTTGACAATGCATTATCACGTGTAATTGCAACCAATTTTGAGGCAATTCTCATTTCTTGTCGCTGATTAAAATGAAATCAGATTAAAATAAAACTGGTGACCTTTCTTGTTCACCTTTAAAGCTTATAAAACCCACATACTTGTTTATTAATAACCCTAACCCTAAACCCTAACCCTAATGCTAAAAAAACCCCTAAAAAATATCTCCTAAAAAATTTTAAAATTTTGCTTAAAAAATAGAAAAATTTCATTTTAATCTGATTTCATTTTAATTTGTCACATTTCTTGAAGGCATATTTCCTTGCATTCGAAATCGCAACACCTGTATGTGATCCCTTCATACTAATGAAATCTAACAAAATACTTCTAAGCTTCCACGATGAATTTAGGTAGTGAATGGTCACTGCCATAAATGACTTGTCATAGGTATCAGTTGTCCATATATTGGTGGTTACGATATACCTCCAGGAATTTTTTGCAATTTATCACGAAGCTTCATACGTTCTACTTCAAAATCGTCTGTTACAAGTCTTTTTATTAGATCGGCCGAAGATGCTATAAAAAAAACCAACTTTAAGTATCTTTGTATTTTTATTTTCAAGTTTTATATTAGCAGCAAATATCATACCTGTTGCACGTGAATCTAAAAACTTAAAAATCAATTCAAGTTCTTCATCTTCGGTAATTAAAAAAGATCGATTATGTTTAATTATCCATTCTTTAATAAGCTCATTAAATTTATTTTTATTAAAAGGTGCACGGGAATTATTAACCTAATAAATACAATTATGGCTTAAATAATTTAATCTTTTCTTCTAACTATTATATAATTTTTAACTTACACTTGCTTTATTGTTTAACATTTCAATAACAGTAATGCCACCTTTTTTTACTTTTGATTCGTTTAATTCAGGAACTCTACTTTTATGTATTTTAAGATGTTTTTAAAGATTCGATATAGTTCTATCTTGATATACTAATTCCGTTCCACACAAATCACATTTGGCTTTACTGCCTTTTTTTTAAAGTAGTTCCACACGAAAGATCTACAATATAAAGCATTAATAAGTGAATATGTATTAGGCATATCTCTTCAAAGTTATTTAACACTGAAAATCTTCTTACCTAGTAGGTGTGGTTTTACTACTACTACCTCTTGACTGAATCGGGTTACTTTCCTCTGATTGAAATGAAAACAATTTACCAACTTCAGCTTCACCATTGTAAATAAATGCTTGTTCAGCTTCGTCTGTATATGTATATACTTGTTCCACTTTGTCCATATAGAAAGACATTTGTTTAGCTTCGTCTATGTAGATGGGCATTTGTTCAGCTTCATCCATGTTGGTGGACATTTGTTCAGCTTCATTTATGTAGGCATACGCTTGTTCAGTTTCGTCCATATAGGTAGACACTTGCTCATAATAAAATCACTGAGAGGTTCCTCATATATTGTAAAAAGATTAATACTTTGCGAAGTAAATGGGTTTAAAGTTCTGAAAGTTCTTACTTAAAAAAAAAAGGATATTTCGTGTTCATGCGTTCATTATCATAACACAAAGTTCTTTATATTATAAAAAAAAAATTTTTTTCAAAAAAAAAATTTAAAAAAAAAATTTTAAAAAAATTTAGTCATAATGCTTTTTTTTTTATGTTCATTATGCAAAAAAAAAACTTTTTTTTTTTTTAGTTGGCTGGAGTAAAAGTTAATGCTTTTCCTTTACATTCGTTATAGGATAAAAGGCTTATATGGCTTAGAGATTATAAGATTAGCATAAAAGTATAACGATAAAATATGTTTATTATTAAAGAAAGAATAAAAAGCGTTTGAAAGTTCTTTTTTCATCAAAAAAAATTAACTAATCAGCGCATAATATTTTCAGCCAATCATCATTCGTTATTTGAACGGATCCCTACAGATCTACCGGATCGGATCCCAGGGATCTGTCGGATCCTATTTATCATAGATTCGATCCGATCTGAAGCACCGGATCCGGATTGGATCCGGATAGGGTCCCTAGTGCGATGCGAAATAAAATGCAAATTATGCGATGCGATTGGTTCAAATTATGCGGCTAATGCTTTACGTTCAGAATTATGCGAAACGATCGTAAAATTATATTAAATTATGCGTTTTTTTTACTATTAACCACGTGATAAATATACTCAATCTGGATTGGTCAATTTCTTTCAGAATTTTGAATTTATATATATGTTGTGCCTCAGATTAAAACTTGCGTCAGATTGAATCAAATGACTATCAATTGACCAGCATTAAATGATCGGCAACAACTGGTCTAAACTAACTGCTAAATTTGTCATAATTTTACCCCAACACTAATCTAATTTAGGCTGGGTATCATCTGATGCAAGGATCGACAACATATATAAAAAAAATTGCACTCAAAATTTTTTATATTAAAAATGATCAATCACAGGCACTATTTACTATTATGCGATTTGGGCCAAATTATGCTTCGCATATGCGATGCTAAAAATTAGCTCATTATGCGCATCGCATCGCATCGCATAAAACTAGGGTCCCTAGATCCGGATCTCAGATCGAATCTTGCGGAACACTAGGTGGGTTAGCTGAAGTATCAGGTATAATTCTGGCCAAAATTTTATAATTCTGGCCAAATTACAAAATTATTTTTGATCAAAATTATAGTTTTATTAACAATATTTAATAATTAATAACTTTTAATTTACTGGACCAGATTTAATGATTTAACTACCAAAATGATCCTTTCAATGAGAGGATTCTAACAAGCAAAATCATTAAAATCTAATCACTGGATCCTAAGATCAAAATAGATAAATGTTACTATATTTATTAAAAAATTATAAAACTTCTATAGTAACACAAATCTATTCCAATCTTAGGATCCAGTAATTAGATTTTAATGATTTTGGGCTTGCTAGAATCCTCTCATTGAGAGAATTATTTTGGTAGTTAAATCATCGAAATTTGCCCAGTAGATCAAAGTTATTTACTATTAAATATTTTATCTAACTTTTTAATAATTGTAAAATCTAATTGGCTAATTGGGGTATCAGGTAGGATGGGTGGGGTAGAGGAAAGGTGGGCTCATAGTAAAAAAAAATCAATTTCCGGAAGCCCCTTTACTACAATTAAAGCTTAAAAAATATTATGTAACAATATATGTAGTAAATGTAATTGTAGTAATTAGCTACTTACGGCACTACTCTTTAGTGCTAAATGCACGTTCTATATTCTGTAAATGCACGTTCTTTTGAATAACATTTTATATTACACTAACCTCTCTAAATACACATAACCAATCAAATTTTAGTATTTAAGATAGGTTATACAGTTTGGATAGAAATTACACAAACTTGATAATCTAATTTTTAAAGCTGCAATTTAATTGGTTCTCTCTAAATGCAAACCTCTCTAAATGCATGTTGTAGGCTTGTCCCTGCGACTTGCATTTATGAAGGGTTGACTATAAACAAAACAAACAGTTTGTATTAAATAAAAATAAATCTTTTTAATATTAGAGTAAGGGCACTGCCAGGAATCAGCTGATTTGATTTTGGCCAAAATTTTGACCCCCTATTTTAGTCAGGTCTTCATATTAAATTTCCAGTTTTTTAGCCCCCCCCCCTAGGAAATCAGCTAATTTTTGGCCCTCCCCTAAGGGTAAAAGTTAGAAATTAGAATAGGGCTTTGTATATAGTAAAATTTAGCAAAGAATTTTTTTTTTGTATAAAAAAAAGTAGTTTTATAAACAAAATTTTAGATCAGAAACAATTTTAGCAATTTTTTAAAAAATTTTTTGTTTTTGTTATACAAAAATTAATTTATATATTACATCTGATTCTGAATTTTAATTGGCAATTGATTACCGGTACTGGCCGGTAGTGTTAAATAGCAAACTCCTAATAAATAATAATAAAAAAAATAGATTGAAAAAATTTTTTTAAGAATATTAAAAAATCAAAAAAAAAACAAAAAAATAAAATAAAATAAATAAATAAAAACTAATAGTTTAAAATATAAAATAATAACATACAAAAAACTCTTTCTGATGGTCATCTGAACCAAATTTTCTAATAAACAAAAAGCAAAAAGTTTTTGTTGAAGCATTGCCTATGCTATTAAAAGTATAGTAGAATAATACAGGTAGGGTTCCGCAATTTGATTTGATCTTCAAATATTTGAATCAAATATTTGATCAAATTCAAATTCAAATTTGACTATATTTGATTTGATCAAATTCAAATAAGGCCAAATTTGATTTGATTTGACAAATATTTGATTTGATTTGAAAATTACTATTAAAAATTCAAATTCAAATCAAATTCAAATTCAAATATTTGAATCAAATCAAATTCAAATTAGGGTCAATTTGATTTGATCAAATTCAAATTGATCCAATATTTGATTTAATTTGAATTTGAGAAACCCTAAATACAGGAAGATAATTTTTACAAAGGTCAACTTGTGGTTTTCTTTGGGAACTCCTTTGTATATTCGATATGCAAGCCAAAAGCGTCCTTTTACAAGATAACTAGCAAAAGGTGGTATCCTTGTATAAGAAATTTTGGTGGAGTTCAGTATACTTCATCGACAAAGTAACCTGTAATAAACAAAAGAGAACAACAAAAAATAAGTTTTTCAGACTTTACATTTTTTCAAATTTTGTTACAAGTGACATTCTCTGTTCCTTTGGGCTTTCGAAATTTTCACCAAAAAGTAAGCATCCTGGTTTACTCCCTTCAAAAGATCAGTAGTATTTACTTTTTCTATTTTCTTTGAGAGCAAAAATTCTAGTACGAAATCATTTTTTTTGTTCATATGTTTATGGACGAGGTTTAAAAAACATAATTCCAAATTATTGTATAGCCTCTAAAAGCTTTTTAACAATTCCGCATAGAAAATCCATACCAATAATTTCTATATCTTGTTTCGGTTTTTTATTAGATTTTGTTATTAATTATTACAATATTAAAATTATCTAGGATTATTGTTAACATCGTATCCAATAAATTCAATATCAGACATAGGACCAGTGTTTAAAATTCAAATTCAAAATTATATTCTCAAATGAACTAAATTCAGAGTATTAATGTTCTTAAAAAATTTTTAATGTTCTCATTATATAAAATTTTATTTTTAAATATGCATATATTTATATTGTATAAACCTATCTTGGACTTTTAAGTAAATATAAACAAAGGCTTTCGATTTTAATAGTATTAGAATATTTAAATTGGTTGAATTGATCATGTGATATACTTTAACTTTTTTAACTATAAATCTTCTTCAAATATATAAAAAAAACTAATCATTATAAATACTAAAATATGTAGATTTTATGATCTACTAGCAGCTAGGTCAAATTTAGTATTTAAAATACTATTGAATCAGAAAGTTACTTTATTTAAGAGTTAATCTATATTATTATAGTAGTTAAAAGGTTATAACAATTTAATTATTTAATATATAGTAATAATATTTTGAGAAAATTTTATTAATACAAAATGTTTTCAAATAAGAGAACATTATTTTAAATATTAATGTTCTTAATAGAAAGTTAGTATTCTCATGAGAACATGAGAACATCAAATTTTAAACACTGCATAGGACATGCTCAC
Source organism: Gigaspora rosea (assembly GCA_003550325.1). NCBI lineage: Eukaryota > Fungi > Glomeromycota > Glomeromycetes > Diversisporales > Gigasporaceae > Gigaspora > Gigaspora rosea. The sequence goes on along the minus strand of QKWP01000726.1, from coordinate 14,074 downwards.
TTAAAATAGGTCAAAATGTTGTCTATAATAAAAATTATACTGTAGTAAAAACTTACATATGGGCTGATTTTTGGAGTTTATAGATAAAGCATATTTTTTTAAAAATTTAAAGCCAAATAAATAACTTTTTATAGTTGTATAGAACAGGAAAAAAAGAAAAATTGAGCTTAAAACCAAGTTAAAATTTTGTTAATTTGTACAATTTCAAAATATAACTTTGTCAAAAGCAAATATTTAATAATTTTAAACCAGAAAATATATACATAATTATGCTCTAAACAACTTTACTTAGAAGAAAAATATAGGTTATTTTGATAAAAAAATAAGTTAGCTATATATAAAGTTAAAAAATTTTTTAATATAAAACCTTTTTTATTAAAATAATTTGTTTTTGGCTTCTAAATAACTTGTTTAGCATGTAATTTTACTTGTATCAAATTCAAAATGCATTTTTTTTGATTTTTGAATTTTTATTAAGTAAAAATATTATTAGTTAAAAAAATTTTTTTCTTTTAAAAAAAAATTTTTTCCAACTTTAACCTTATTTTTATTTAATAAAAGCTTTAAAAAACATGGTTTGCTTTAATATAAGTAAACTTATATACTGAACAAGCTTATTTAAAAGCCCAAAACAGGCGATTTTAATAAAAAAAAGTTCTATAATAATGAATTGGATTTACTCTTTTGTACTAGATTTAGTACATTTTAAAAAATGCATTAAAAATATAAAAAAAATTAGTAGCTTAATTTTTTTATATACAAAAACCTAAAATTGTTTAGCAGTATTTTTTTTAAATTAATAAAGTTTTTATAAAACAATTTTTTTTATATATTGTATTTTTTTGTAATTTTCAATATACTAGATTTTGTAAATTTGTAATTATAATTATATTTTATTAATACGTATATATTTTGCAAATTAAAATTTCAATAAATAAAAAAATGTAAAGGCTTGTTATAAAAAAAAAAGGCATTATTTTATGGCAACCTATCGCCATAGCGACCCTGTAATTGACCAATCAAAATTGATCACATGATTCACATGACGACCAATACAAATCGATCGTCATGCGAATAACACCCGGTTACCGTGGGTACCTGTGTGCGACCTGCCAAAGTAAGATTCGTCTTACTAACTAACTTGGCTTATGCCTATATTAGTTAGGTCTCAAACACGGCCGGTTATGATCTATTTAGAGGGTTCCACCAACCTCTTAAACCTGTATTTATCCACCGATCTAATTCTTCTATTACTATATATTTATATTCCTTCCAATCTTTTTTCTCTTTTGTTTTTCCATGCTTCTGTCATCCTTTTATGGTATTATTCCAGCACCTTTTTCCTAAATGGTTCTCATTTTTTTTCCTTCTTTTTCTTTCTTTTTTAGTAGCCATGTCGTATTTATCCCTATATAAGACTTTTTCTTTTGCCTTACATTAACACCTGTATTTCTTTTCCACTCGACGATTTTCTTACATCTTTCTTTCCAAATGTTTTCCTGGAATACAGACATCCATTTGTCTAACCAAAGGACTAGTATATTAAAAATTGATTTTTTCCTGATATTGAACTGCTTTAGGGTTTTGCGAAGCTTTAATGGAGAATTCCTCTCGCCAGTTTTTTTCTTTTTTCAATATCATATTTATTTTGTTCATGGAGGATTTCCTGGAGTTGATATGGGTTTATTTCTGATTTTTCCTTCTGGCTAAGAGATGACCAGATTTCCTGATGCTCTCTTTCTCTTTTTTTTTCCACACCGGGATGTCGACTCTGCAGTTAGTAAGATGTTCGAAGTTTTTTTCATTTTCTTTGCACCTAGGGCACATTATATCAGGGTAGAGATTTGCACAATCTCTCTTTTTTTTAAGTAATAAGGGAAGAAGCCAGTTTACTGCCTTTATTCTATCTTCTATGGTCTTTTTTAGTGAGAGCTCTAGATTTTCTCGTTAGATGCCAGAATCTTCTGAACATTTCCCAATCCTTGTCTTGAGTACGTTCTTGGTGAATACTATTTTGTTTGTACCTTATGAATGTCTATTCGGCTTTATAGTACGTATTGATTCATTCTTTTATAAAACTCTTTACAGGTACTTCAATATTTTTATTGTTTCAGGTGGGTTGGAAAATTCTCGAAATTGAACCTTCTTCTAAGAGGTTTGTGGTTTCTATATCACTTTTCCCTTCCTTGGCTAGAGTATCTGCTCTTTCGTTTAGAGGGTCACCCGAATGGGCCTTTATCTTAATCATTTTAATCTTCAGTCTCTTCATTTCAATGTTCTCTTTTATTTTTCCTATGATGCCTATGTTTTTCGTCTTGAACTAGCTACAGGGGTTCTGCCTTATTCCAAGGTTTCTTACTACCTGTATCAACACTTGACTATCTGTAAAAATTTTACCTTACAATTCGTAGGGGAAATCAGCAGAGCTACCAAAATCGCTACCAATTCCGATCTAGTAGATGAGAACTATCCTTCTATTTTGCTTTTTACCTCATTCACTATTTTATTATTGCTATCTATTTGAACTATACTATAACCTCCACTACATTCATCACCTAATCCACTACCGAGTGAGCCATTAGTATAAAAGGAAATCTTATTTTCGTTTGCATTACTTTCTAGAATGTCTAATAACTCCTTTCGCTTCTGAGTACTCTTGATCGTTGTATAAATGTTTCTTTTTTCCCAACTTTCGATCTCTAGGACATTCTGGGCGTGGTATTCAGAAGGTTGCCTGGGAACCACTTTTCTAGAGCACGTGACCTCCTGAAGTTCCTTTTTTTCCATTAGGAGGCTCCAACTATCTATACTGCATTTTACCCATTTGTCTATACTTCCTACTTTACTTTTATCAATTTTTACATTCCTATATGGTTCTCTCCGTCTCAGCCTTGTCTTTTTTTAATTGCTTTTAGCTTCCACTCTGTTTTCCTTTTCGTCTTCTTCCCATTCCGAAATTTCCAGCAGGGGGGTTTGAGTTTTGTTTTCTACTCTGCCTATAAAAGGTCTATTCGTTTCATCTGAGTAACCTAGCACCCAATTTTTTTTTTGATTTTTTTTTGAAATTGGTATGTGTTCTTTTTGGATTAGATTGGAGCTCAAGCTTGAGACTTGGTATCTCGGTTTAACTTTTCTTGAGGCCTTATCCAAAATGATGATCTTTTCTAGTTTCTTAAACCAATTTGGAATTCTGCTCTTGTGGCTAAGGTTCCTTGGTTTTTTTATCTGTTGCCATGAGAGTAAAGAGGTGCTTTTGTGTGTCATTATTTGTTCTGTTGACCAAATCTCAAGACCTTTCATACTTCCTCTCCAATTGTCTTCTTTTAGAATTCTTTTGATCTCTGTCTTTTTATCCCAGTTGGCCATAATTTTCCAATCTTCTTCAATTAGGCTACTTCTTATATCGATACCCAGCTTCTTAGTCTCGGCCAGGATGGCGGCATTTAAATTGTGGTTCCAGCCTATTTCCGATAGCTTTTCCTTGTTTAGTTGCCATATAGAAGTTGCTGAAATAAGATCTAATTGAGCTCTCCTTAGCCTTAACAACATGATATCTGCTGCTAGACCCGAGCTATTAAGCCTTATAAACCATTCTGAGATCACGTGTTTAAATGCCTCTGCCAAAGGGATTTTACTCCTATTATTAGTTTATAATAAAGATATGCATGCGACATTGTTTTTCGAAACCAACTTTCCATTTGATGACTTGTAATATGGAGCTTTGTATTTCGTTGCATTCCTTTTTTGACAATAAATGTATATTCAATCGATATCACAACCGAGGGGGCAAGATTTTGTTGTTGATATATTTTGCCTGTTCCACGAAAGATACAGGATGTAGATAAGATTTTCTGGGTCACGTGAAAACCCGGCCTCCGATCACCTCGATTAAGAACGGGGCAAATCCCCTCCCTAGTTACACAGATCAAATATATACAACCTCTTTTTTTTGTTTACATTTTTGGAATTTTTTTTTGCTGTCCTTTACCTCCTTAAGACTTGTGTCTCTTTTCGTCGCTGGAGTTGTCATTTACTGGTGCCTCTTTTTCATTACTAGCTTCGTTGTCACCTCTTTTCGTTGTTCATGCTGCCTCTTTTTATTGCTTGTACCACCTTTTTTCGTTGCTTGTGCCACCTTTTTTTGTCGCTCGTGCCGCCTCTTTTCGTATACTTCTTTGGCCCTAGTGTTAATTCAGAAATCATAACCTACAAAAAAAAAAGAAAGATTAGTTCAAGTTGAGGAAAAAAAAGAAAGAATAAAAGAAAATACTTGTTTTTAACTCGGCTTCCGTTTTATTGTTTAATTCGTTCTGATTTATTTCTGTATTTGTAGATTGCAAGATTATTGTAAGAGTAGTGTAAGAGATACTTGCGCAGTTTAGGGTTAGGGTTAGGATTAGTATAGTATTAGATAGTATAGAAAGGTTTATGTAAATAATTTTAAATAAAATAATAAATTAAAATAAAGCTTACCATATAACTAAAAAGAGCTTCTGAAGTGTTTTCTTATTCGACTATAAAGAGGGCTTTTTTTAACTGCTTTGTTATCTATATCAAATGTATAAAAAGCTGTTAAATTCTAGTGATATTAAATCATTGTCTTCGAGAAATTATAGCATGTTAGTACTTTATGTTAATTATTTATGCAACCAAACATACCGTTCCATACACTCATTGTTCTGCTCTAGTACGTACATATATATGTACATACGTAAAAAAAAATAATTTAAGATAAATAACCAATAAATAAAAATAAATTAAATTAAATAAATAATTTAAAAAAAAAACTAAATTCTAAATAATAAAATAATTTAAGAATTAAAAATTATAATGAACAAAAAAAAATAATAAAAAATTAAATAGAAAAAAATTAAAATGAATAAAAAAAAAATAAAAAAAATTAAAAATATAAAAAAATTTTTTAATTCGGTTTAAATTATTTTTTCTTTTTAATTTTTTTTATTTTTTTTTT
>QKWP01000725.1:175449-234165 GCA_003550325.1 Gigaspora rosea | reverse complement strand
AAACAAATAAACAAACAGTCACGTATGTACTGTACGAACGGTACGAAGGTATGAAAGGCACGGACGATACGGATGGTACGGACGGTGCGATCGAGCGATTGATATTAGGTATTATATCCTCGCAATTTCATTGGCTAATCATAGACTGGCGATAAATGATAATTCTCTTTATTTAAAATTAAATATTTAAGTAAATATTGAATTTTATATAAATTTTACAATATGTATATATATTTAATTCTATAGTAAATTAAATTTTTTAAAATTATTATTTTAGCTTCGGACTTTTAATAGTCTCTGTTTTCCTAGTTTAATAAATGATAGAACTTTTATAGTAACACAAATCTATTCTGATCACAGGATCCAGTGATTGAATTTTAACGATTTTGGGCTCACTAGAATCCTCTCATTGAGAGGATCATTTTGGTAGTTGAATCATCAAATTTAGTCCAGTACTTCAAAAGTTAATAATTATCAAATATTATTAATAAATCTATAATTTTGGTCAAAAATAATTTTGCAACTTTGGGATTATTTAACCGACAGGAGGGAGAAATTTTGGCAACACTAAAAGAATTACAAAACCATACCATTAGGAAGGACAGAGAGGTAGCTAACTTTCTGGGAATAACCAATTCAGAAACTGTGTATATCATTAGACAGGTAATAGAGCTATACGATTGGGAGCGATACCAAGAAGCAATTGGAAAAAAAGAAAAGGTTAAGAAAAAGCGTTTCACCCCAGATCTTTTAGAAAATATCGCAAAAGAAACATTTAGTAGAAAATTAGTATTAACATTGTTAGAAACTGGAACAATAGATTATGAAAATAAGGAAATTGAACAACAAATTTTAGCATTCCTAAATAGTATAGAAGAAGAGGATCAAAGTGAAATAGAGGAGATAGAGAAAAATATAATTAAACACGAACCCAAACCAAAAGAAGAAGAAATGACAAAGAAAGAGGAGGGGGAAAAGAAACATAGGATATATGAAACGACAGAAGAATCCCAAGGTGCAGATGGTAAAATGGAGAAAGATACAGAGAAAGTTAGACAAGAAGACAAATTGCAACTCAGAAACAGCAAAGTCTACTTCACGATTTGGGATCTACCAAACAGAATCTCCAAAAAACAAGTTTCAGAAATGGTCAAGAAATTTGGGCAACCAAGTGAGATTCGTATACTGCATAGCATGAATAACAAAACTAGGGCAGAAGTAGAATGGAGTATAATAGGAGAAGGTATTAAAGAAAAAATAGAAATAAATTGGATTTACCATTAAGAAATGGTCAGTTAGCAAGAATTACAGCCAGGAGAAGCAAAAGAATAGAGTTAGAAAAGAGACAGAGAATCTATACAAGAATCGGAAATCTTCCAAGATTTACAAAAGAAGTCCTATTATTAAGACAATTAAGGAGTTTCAATTCGAAAGCAGTGCACATATTTCAAAACAAAAATGGAAACCTGAGAAGTCAAGTGATAATCAAATTTGAGAATGAAGAAGATAGAGAAAGAGCCTTAAAAAGGAAACCAAAATACTTCAACTATTCAATAGAATGGGAGTATTCAGTACCATATAGAAAGGACGATGATTGTGTAGCAATATCGCATAGGGTAACATCAAGAAGGCCCTCAATGACACAGTACAACAGGTCTTACGAACAGAAAGAGAGAAATACGAGAGAAGGGAATAGCAGGAAAAAAGGAATTGAAGAAAAAAGAGAAGATATAAATGGAAGCGTGGACATTAAGAAAGAGGCAGATCTAGAAAGACATAGATTAGAAGAATTAGCACAAAGATTAGTAGAGGAGATTAAAGATAAACTAATCTGGGAACTCTCGAATAGCATGAAGATGGGGGCGGGGATACCCCAACGCTCCTAAATTGGGCGCCACAGTTGATACAGAGAACATAGCCATAGAGAGTGGGTTCAGCTCTACGGCTAAAAAACATAAAGGAAAAGAACCCAAAACTATAAAGGATATGGCGGAAAGGAGAAGGAGGTTAGAGTTCTTGAAGTTAGGAGTACATAATATAAACGGTATTAAAAGGAATACACATAGGTTACAGGAGTTGATTAATTTCAGCGAAGAGCATGGTCTTAATGTAGTAGGGATAACAGAGACAAACGTAAGGGAAAAAGAAGCTAAATTTATGGAAGTTCAAAGGAAGGAGTACAGGGATTACTGGTCAAGCTCAGACCAGGACAAGCATAAGAGCTCAGGCGTCGGTTTCCTGGTTGATGGCGCATGGAGTAAACATATTACGAAAGTAGAAAGACCAAGTGCTTATGTACTTAAAGTAAGTTTTACGTTTAAGAAAGTAGCTATTTTTTGCTAGGTCAGATATCTGCCCCCAAATGACAGGAGAATACAAAATGAGATACAAAGGACAATAACAAGGGATGTTTGCATAGTAAAAAGAATACTTCCTTTGTAATAATAGGGGATTTTAATGGAATTATGGATGTAACGATGGATACAACAAACTCTTTCCTCAAGAAGCAAAAGAATTTACCATTAACAGAATGGCTAAGAAGCACAGGCTTTGTAGAAGCATTTCGCTACTGCAATCCTACTCAAAAAAAATTTACCTGGACAAATGGTACGACTAGGACAAGAATCGACCAAATTTGGACGTCTAGTTCACTAAAATTAGGAGTAGGGAGCAGTGATATTGAAGAAATGGAGCTCATAACGGGAAGTGACCACAACATGGTATAGGCAGAAATTAATACTTTGGAGGTGTTAAAATTTACCCAAAAAGTGAGGAAAAAGGCAGACTTCTCTAAAAGAAAGATATTCCTCTATAAAGAAGCTACAGAAGAAGTATGGGAGGATTACAGATCAACGTTAGAAAAAATATTAGTGAATGGAAAAAAAATAAACAATAAAACCGAGGTGGAGAAAGGTAAAGATATAGAAGATATGAATATAGAGAAAGTAATAAATGAGGAGTAGGAAGTGATTGAAAAAGCTATTCTAGAGGCTGTATCCAGGCATATTCCTTCGAAAATAATCAAACACAGACTGGAAGAAGTTACCAAGTATATCAACCGATCCCCTTTGTTCCGGGATGTAAAGAATCTTAGAAGAATAATGAGATGGGCAAGAAAGGAATTAGGCCAAAATTTAGATGAAATAGACAATCTTCTAATAAATGTACAGGTTCAGGATATCAATGAGAGACATGAAATTGGAGTATCACAGATAGAAGGAGAGTGGACAGAAGAGTGGATCGAACAAACCAAAGGATGGATTAAGACTCTAGAACGAAAGCTAAAGGAAGAGGAGAAAAAAAGGATAGAAAAGAACATTGTAGAGAATATAGAGAGAAGGTATAATATGATCAGGAGGAATGAGAAAATAATGCTAAATAGTATATTGGAGAGGCCATGGAGAAAGATAATAATAGACAAGGTAGTAAGAGAGGAAAATACCCCAAACACACATGGGTCACTGATAACAGAACCAGAGCAGGTTAAAGAAGAAACAGATAAATTTTTTAAGAAACAATTTAGAAAACGGCAGCATTTGTTTGCACAACTACCAGAAGACTGGAGGAGTGAATATGCACCGAAGGAGTGGATTAGTGAAGAGTGGTATGAAGAGATAATGTCACCGATTCAAGAAGCAGAATAGGAAGAGAACCTTAGAATTGCAAAAAAAGACACTGCTCCAGGAATGTCAGGAATCAGTTACACTATAATACAAAAAGCAGGGCCAAAAGCACCGAGAAGATTCTTGAAGCTGATGAACTTGGTGTTAAAGCATAGCATCTTCCCAAGGAGATGGAAAGTGGGTCAAATATTCCCAATTCCCAAAATATCTTAGTAGGACTTTTCCTTAGCAAATAGGAGACCAATAATGTTACTAAAAACATTTCGAAAAAGTTTAGTACGAATAGTTCAAAAAAGGTTCAGTAGAGTTTTTCTAGAGCACAATATACTTCGGGGTCTTAATTTTGCGGGCTTACCTGGTGAAAGTACAGGGGCCCCAATTTATACTCTAAGTAATATCCTGGATGAAGCTAAATAAGAGAGAAAAGAATTATGGATATTACTACAAGATATTAAGAAGGCCTTCGATTCGGTTCCTCTAGAAAGTATTAGATAGGCGTGTACAAGAATTAAGATTCTCCAGAAAGCCACAAATTTTCTGCTTGAGATATTTAGTAAAAGAAGAGTTAGAGTTATCACGAAGTTCGGCTTGTCAGAAGGTTTCAAGCGGAGGATGGGATCGACCAAGGGGAGGTAATTTCACCCCTTGTATGGAGAATAATTTACGATCCGTTGTTGTGCAAAATACAAGCTCTAAGAAAAGTGTATAGCATGGATATATGAAAACCTTCTGAGCTTTTAATGCTATTTGGAAAAGAAAGGGGTCTTAATATAAGCTGCTTAGCATTTGCGGATGATACAACATTCATCACCAAAATTTGCATGGAGATTACTATCGATTTTTATCGGTTATTGGATAGTAATCGATTTAAATCCCCCATAACAATGACTATCGATTAAGATAATAATTGATAATAATCGATAGATATCAGATTTAAAAAATCACAATTTGTATCATTTAATAATGAATATCGTTTAATAACGAATAATGATTCTAATCGATTTTTTCTAATTGTACCAATATCAATACTATTATACTCTATACTTATTACTCATAATTAGTAAATTGATATTAATATCAAAATATTACTTTTTATAATGCAGACAAATGCAATTTAAATTTTATTTAATTAAAAAGAAATACATATCGCTAAATTACATACAACGAATATGACTAATTAAAACTAAACTAATCAGCATAATTATCAACCCCAAACAAATCATCCAATTCTTCCTGCGAAAGACCCTGAGAAGAAGTCCTAGATACCCTATATTCCCTAGATTCTGATTCGGGAGTATTTTGCCGTGAATCAGAGGGGTGCCGAACCTCTGATTCATCGTTCATAATCGTTTCAGACGAATTATACGACGGACCACCATTATTAAAATCGTTCTATATTTATTAAACCGTTAGTTTGTTTAAAATATTGTACAATAAAAGAAGTAAAGAAAATGGCAAATATATACAAGATACTTCTCTATACGAATTTTCATATTTTTCTCGTCGCATGTAATACTCTTGGATTTTGGATTTAAGAATATGTCGCATACCGCTAGTGCAAAAGTGCAGTGTTCGCTTGTTAGGGTGGGAACTGCAACTTCCGAAAATGCAGCCCTTGCTATCGCAGAGATCCAAAACACATTTTCACTGTTTGTTTCAAACAATAAACGATGACACTCGGTTATTTTTGGATTTTCTTTCCATTTTACAATTATGGGGGCCTTGGCGCTGCTTTTCAAAGAGGGCAACCGTTCTGAGCCAAAAACTTTCCACATTGCTGACCTAACGCTCTGCAACGCTGCACCTCGATAATTCTTCATTTTTGCGAGAAGCTATTATCACAAATTTATTAAGTTAAAATAATTAAAATAGCAATTAATAATATCATAATGAAAAGATACAAATATTAATTGTTATCGTTAGTGATCGATAAAATAACAATATTAAAAAAAATATATTATCGATTAATAACGTACTGCACTATACTATTCACTGTGAAAACGGTTTGTATACTGGCTTGAACTCATACTACGCATAAAGTCAGGAAGTTTTTCTTCAAGGTGTTTCTTCAACGCCTCCTTCAGGACACTCTGGTTCGGGTAAACATGGTTCAGAAATAACTGCTTTACAACGCCATTATATATCCCCTTTAAAATAAAAAAAAACAAAACAAACATTTACAACGAATATATTTGATATAAAAAAAATATATATTTAGAAAGAAATTCACTTACATCCATTACTTGGGGGGAGAGTTCATTTCTTGCTCCTCTCGCTTTCTCTTTAGTTCAGTTTTTATTTCTTGAACATCTTCGGTGAGCCGTTTGAGTAATAAGTACAGTTGCTGATTTTGGGTGTAAAGCCTTCCAAACTCTTGGCAGTAGCGGTAATGGGGACTGTCTTGTTTTTTTTTTGTTTTTTAAAAAAAAAAAGTTTCTCATTAATAAAAAAAAAAAGATTTTCCAATCGAAGAACAACAAAAACAAAAAAAAAAGGCTTATATAACATACCATCATGAGTACGTGGTAGATCTTGATTGGTTGATCTTTCATGTGATCCAACTGGATCAGGTGAGGAACGATTTCCATCGTTATTTGGTGATAAACGACAAAACTGATGAGGAGGTGGGGTTGCTTGTCGACGAGAGGGTTGGTAGCTTTTGCTACTCATTTTTGAAAAAATGTCTTGTACGCTTAAAAGACTTTCTGATGGATCTGTTAAATAATCATAATCATAAGCGAAATTATATGATGAATTAGGGCGGAATTATATGGTGAATTAGGAACCGATTGAGGACAAAAAGTATGAGGTGTTTGTTGAGGGGCGTTATTGAGCGTTTGTTGAGGATAAGCGAAATTATATGGTGAATTAGGAACTGATTGAGGACGAAAAGTATGAGGTGTTTGTTGAGGGGCGTTATTGAGCGTTTGTTGAGGATAAGCGGAATTATATAGTGTATTAGATGGTTGAAAACGAAAAGTATGAGGTGTTTGTTGAGGGGCGTTATTGAGCGTTTGTTGAGGATAAGCGGAAGTATAAGGTGTTTGTTGAGGGGCGTTATTGAGCGTTTGTTGAGGATAAGCGGAATTATATGGTGTATTAGATGGTTGAAAACGAAAAGTATGAGGTGTTTGTTGAGGATCAAAGTCATCATAAGGAACCGATTGAGAACGAACATTTTGAGATAGTTGTGGTTGTTGTTGTGGTTGTTGTTGTGGTTGTTGTTTAGGGTCGGTATTATATGGTTGAAAATGAAAAGTATAAGGTGTTTGTTGAGGATTATAGTCATCATAAGGAACCGATTTAGAACAAACATTTTGAGAAGGTTGTTTAGGTATATAGGAAACCAATCGAGAACGAACATTTCGAGGTTGTTCGTTAATATGTGGTGTATTAGGAGTAGTGGAAGGTGAGTTGTTTGTGTTATTCATTTTTCCAAAATTACAAAAAAGAAATTTCAATTACCTTCAAACGCTAGAAATCCATTGTATTTATATAATTGTAAAGGCTTTCGTAAGCAGGAGAAAAATAAAATTAAAACGTAATAATGAAATATGTACCGGAAGAAAACGTAACAAAGAAAAAAAATTTGAAAAATACTTATCTTATTTGTAAGCAGGAAAAAAGTTAATGTCAAACATAATAAAAAAAAAAAATTGAAAGATACTTATCTCATTGTAAGCAATGAAAAAAAATAAAAAAAATATACCGTAATGATAAAAAACGTACCGATTGAAAAAAAATTTGAATGATGAAAACATTTTTGATCATTATACTTGTAATGACAATATTCTAAGATTTATCGCGTGGCTGAGTTTTTGCATATTGCATAATTTCGCTGAATAAGAAAACCCGAGCGGCATCGGGCTTTCAATTATATTTCGTAACGGACATAATCGATTTAATTTATTAGGTAATAAATTGAATCGATTATGTCTGTTACAAAAGATAATTGAAAGCCCGATGCCGCTCGGGTTTTTCTTTGGTGCACATGTTAGGTCACGCATTAATATGACGCTAGTTGAGTTTTTTGTATATTGCATAATTTCGCTGAATAAGAAAACCCGAGCGGCATCGGGCTTTCAATTATATTTCGTAACGGACATAATCGATTTAATTTATTAGATAATAAATTGAATCGATTATGTCTGTTACAAAAGATAATTGAAAGCCCGATGCCGCTCGGGGTTTTTTTTGGTGCACATGTTAGGTACCGCATTAATATGACACTAGTTGAGTTTTTTGTATATTGCATAATTTCGCTGAATGAGAAAACCCGAGCGGCATCGGGCTTTTAATTATATTTTGTAATGGACATAATCTATTTAATTTATTAGGTAATCAATTGAATCGATTATGTCCGTTACAAAAGATAATTGAAAGCCCGATGCTGCTCGGGTTTTTCTTTGGTGCACACGTTATGTCACGCATTAATATAATGCTAGTTGTTTACTAGCGTATGAAATTGTTTTGAAAAATAAAGTTTCTTTGGCGCACATGTTAGGTCACGCATTAATATGACGCTAGTTGTTTACTAGCGTATGAAATTGTTCTGAAAAATAAATGTTAAATTGATTTAAATCGATATAAATAGTTATAAATTGATACAAACAGATACAAAGCAAATTCTCTGAATATTATTCTTTAGACATTCTTACGGACTTTCTTTATAATTGATAATCGCTTTAATTCAATATTCTTTTTTTTTCTTTTTATCATTTGTCGTTCACTCTTCTCTTTTAAATCTGAGGAACAGAATTCAGTCTAGGTTCCGGTGTCCTAGCGCTCTTTTATTTTCTCATTTTATCTCTTTCTCCTTTGCTTGTTTTCACTTAATATCGCTTAATATCGCTTATTTTCGGTTTCATCTTTCACCTTTCAATCTCTATCCTATTATTCATTTTATTCACTCAATTTGCTTTTATTTATTTCTTTTCTATTCTCTCATTGCTTTTTTCTTTATTTTCTTACGTTTATTTTGCTTTCTTTTCATTCTCTTTTGATTTTTTTCGTCTTTAACTGTTCTTATTCGCTTTTCCTCTCTTTTTCTTATTTGCTTTTTTTTCCCTATTTCTTCTATTTTCTTTCACTTCTTTACTTTCTTTCTCTTCATTTTTTTTCTCTTTTTCTGTTTCCCTATTTTTTTTTCAAAATGCGTTGGCAATGTCCTTATTGTCCTCATGATTTTTCAAAATCTAATTCATTATCTCGACACATTTCTCAAAGTCATCCCTATATTAATGACAAGGCAAGTCAAACTGATCCTGACGAGCAAGTGAATGCTAGCATTTATAATCTTCCAGATTATAGTTCTAGTTACGATTCTTATACAGATGAATTTTCTATAATATATGGGGTAAATTAGTAATAATTTGTTAATAAAGTTTTAAATGATAATTAACGATTATACTTAAATAAGGACGAAGTTATGTCAGATTCTGAGTCAGATTCTGAGTTAGATTCTTCTATGCAAACAGAAAATAACTATTATGTAAATTCTATGACATATAAAGTTAGTTGCGTTATAAAATGCTATTATAAGTTATTAAACGTTATATAATAATTGCATATTAGAACGAAGACATATCAGTATCACCTTATTCCGATATGGAAACAGAGCATCTTTCAGCAGATTCTGAGTCTTCTTTTATACATATCGAAATTGATCCAGAAGACTACAAAGGTGCTTCACCTGATGATGCAATTCATGACCTTCTACATCCATATGAAGTTAATTGGCCCAACGATGCATATCGTGAATTTATGGAAATTATTAGTAAACATCAACTGTCTAATTCGGTTGGTGATGCTTTTATAAAATTTTTCAATAAGCATTCAAATCTGGATGTTTCGCCTCTCCCTACAACAACAAAGTTTGGAAAGGAATTTCTGGATAATTCAACAATCCCTCATATGAAGTTCAAAGAAATTCCTATTATAACGTTTCAAGGCATTAATTATACGTTTTACTATCGATCATTGATAAAGACAATAAAGTCTTTATTAATGATCGATAGTATAAATCAGCAATTAGTTTTTAAATTTGTAAATAAAAGGGAGATAAGAAATAACGTAAAGTGCCGTATCTTTGAAGAGCAATATAATTGCCTCTGGTAGGAACGAGAAGAATCGTCATTACTTCCTGGTCAACGATTACTATCAATAATCCTTTATTCCGATGCAACGGCCCTAGACCATATGGAAAAATCTTCCGGACACCCTATATTTTTATTCTTAGGTAACATTCGTGTTTGGAATCAGTTTTATTTTCATATTATAAAATCGGTTTTAATCAAATAAAATCAGTTTCAAACTTTAGGTAACATACCCAACTCCTAGCGAAACAAGCCAGAATCTAAAGCTTTAATCGGGTACCTACCTATCTTAAAAGCTAAAGATTCCACAACAAAAAATTCTAAAGAATTTCAAAAATTACGAAGAAAAGTCTTTCATGAATGCTTAAGGATTTTGCTCAAGCCCATTGCTGATGGTCCGGAGCTTAATTTCGTCGTTCGTGGTAACTTAACAACATTTGTCCCACGAATTTCAATGTTACTGGCTGATTTGCTTGAGGCCAGTAAGATGGCTAACGTTTACCAGTCATCTGCATCAAGAAGTTATTCGTGTTTAGTATCAAGGGATGACTTGAATAATATTAACTTGACTAATATATCGTCAAGAACTCCTAATTATATGAAAAAAGTAATAGAGGACGGTGAAAAACATTATTATTCAATTCATTCTGAACCAAATGCATTTTGGGAAATAAGGTATAAATTAAAGTTAATTAGGTTTATTAGCATAAGTAAACTAATAAATGCATTTTTTTTAGCAACTTTAATATATACAAGGCTATCGTCCCTGATCGAATGCATAGCTTAGATCTTGGTCTCTTTAAGTATATGCTCGACTATACTAAAGAACTTTTAAACGACCAGTGTGAAAGACAAGTGATGCAAATCTTTGAGCAGCGATTAACGCTGATTCCTAGGCATAAGGGCCTCAAAATATTGAAAAATATATCCGAAATAACATGCATGACAGCAGATGAATTAAAAAATTTATTGAAAGTAATAATTTTCGTGCTTGACAACCTATATAAAGATTATAGAAAGCCAGGAATTAGTAATGAACGGTTATGCCGCGTACATTACAAATTTCTTCAGATATACATTGCATCATG
Source organism: Gigaspora rosea (assembly GCA_003550325.1). Classification (NCBI taxonomy): domain Eukaryota; kingdom Fungi; phylum Glomeromycota; class Glomeromycetes; order Diversisporales; family Gigasporaceae; genus Gigaspora; species Gigaspora rosea. Next base: position 223,359 of record QKWP01000725.1, on the reverse strand, counting down.
AGAAGAATCGTTTACTGATGATTCTTTAAATCAATTACAGGTATAAAACAAATAAGATTTTTTGCTAACAAAATCACCCTTCGGGACTATGTAATTCATAGTTCCGAAGAGTGATTTTGTTAGCAAAAATCCCAAATACATAGCTTTTTACAACCGTTCAAATATTAACGATTAATTTACAGAAATTAATTGTGGATTGGGCCCAAGAATTTGTTAAAATATTTTCTAAATATTCACCAAGTGGGCTACAATTGCCAAAGCTTCATTCTTGGTGCTATCACGTAGTACCTGCAATTTGAAAATATGGGTCAATAAACAGTATGACCACTGAAACTTATGAAGCACTTCATAAGGAATATGTGAAAATACCTTATCGAATGTCGAACAAGAAAGACTATATGAAACAAATATTGAATGCAATACGTTTTAAATATAGTAAATCAGCGTTTGCATTGAATATACGTCCAATGCCAACATTGCTTAGTAGATAATCCCTAAGCATCGCTAATAATTGATTATTATTAGGTTAAATGGAAAAACTCACCGAAAAAGATGTCCCTAAAAAATATCGCCGAACAAAAGGGTTTGGAAAACTTCTATATGCTTTAACGTTAAGGTCAGAAGAACTGGAAGATTTCCTTCAGAAAAATAGAAATAATTTGGACCCATTACGAGCTAAAGGCTTTCAAAATCTAATAACTGGCCTTGATGATTTTTTCGAAGTGAAATCAACTGTGTCACTTGACGAAGATAATTGTATAGAAATATTTTCTTCTGTATCTTTAGAAAGTACTGATATAATTTGGGCTACATCAAATTTTCATGGAAAACCAATGTTTTCTAACATTACAGTAAGTGCACCTGATAATCAAGGAAATGAATTAAATTGGTATGGCTTAGTAAGTAACAGTTTCATTTTATTTGATTTACACATATTCTAACGCTTTTTAACAATAAATAACGATAATAACGGCTATAAGCGACGAAGTTAGGAAATATTCTCTAATTTTGTAAGTAATATATACTAATGCATATAAAAAATATCATTTATAAGATTCTGTTGATAATCAAGTTTTACCAAGCGACAGACAAAGATCCGTTAGAACTCGCTCTTGTTCGTTGGTATGAAGAAGTTGGTGAATTATGGGGATGTCCTAAATTTAAATTAATTAAACAATACAGTTGTATACCTATAGATAGTATAGATAGAACCATACATATAGTTGCAAAATTTGAAAAAACAAATGAATATTTGATGAACAGTTTTATGTTCTAAGATTTAACGCGTATATTTATATTTAAAGGTTTAAAGTGTATCCAAATTAAAGTATAATGCTAATTATCGATTAATAACGTATGATTGATATATAGCGATTTTGATTAGTTCGATGATAATTGATAATTTGATCTACATCGATTACTTACCTATTTTCGTTATTAATTGATTTTTGATATATATCAATTTATAACAAGTTAATCGATGTGTAATGTTTAATTTTAATCGATATAAATCGATTATGCGTTATAAATCGATATAAATCTACTTAATATATTTCGTGATGTTCATAGCGAGTACACAAAGTGATCTGCAAGATATACTAGAAAAAGCAAATGAGTTCTATTGTATAAATGATATAGATATAAACCCAAAGAAATCAGAGATAGTTGTAGTAAATTCGAGGGTGACACCGAGTCAACAAACAGTAAAGTTAGGAAGAGAAAGAGCAGAGGTCAGGGCATTAGAAGCAGAGAAGGCAGCTCGCTTTCTTGGAGTTTGGATTATAGCGAAAGACATTTATAAGCAGTGTGTAAACAAACTCAAGAGAGAAACATTCATATTTACAAGCCTGGTTAAAAATAAACAAATATTAATAGGCCAAATGAAATACCTAAATAATAAGGTACTGCTACAAGGTTGGAGTATAGAGTGCTAACCTGTCTCCTAGATAAAAGAACATGTGACAAAGTTCATTAACCAGTTCTTAGATTAGCTAAGTGGAAAGCAGATATAGCGTCAACGGCTGCCAATAGTATAACAAACCATAAGGAACTCCTGGGTATCAAAAGTCTTTGGCAAAGACATACGGAACAGATGCTGGCAGAATGGGTAATTAGAATCAATGATACAGGAGTACTTGGCTAGTCGACAAGGTTGAGGCTTAAAAAGGCACAACAGGAAATATGTAGCCCCAAACCAATATGGACACTTGACCAGAGCTGGTTAGGAATTACGAAGTTCAAACATAATCTTAACGCAAGAATCCTGAAATTGGCAAAGGAGTTGGATATAGAAGTGAGGTCGGAATATAATTATAATAAATAGTAGTTCTTCTAAGAGCCGGATAGAGAATCTAAAACAATTATAGAAGTATTGATAGAACATGATAGATTGAAGAATTGGAAGAAGCTCAGAGGAAGAGATGTATGGTACATGAACCGGTTGCTAGACCCAATGGGGGATAAACTGGTAACCTGGCAGCAGATTAAGAAATTGTCCAATCAACGATCAAGTGGGAAGAAAGCAACCTGGTTTCAGTCAATAGAAAATATTACTTTGGCAGATATCCATACTCGTAAGGTAAAAGAGGCGTTTAAGACACATGGGCCAAATGGCTTAGTCCTAAAGCCGCAACGCAAGCCAATTTCAAAGAAACGAAGCAAACGAGAATGGGTAATAGTAGATGAAAATAAAGAAAACCAGCCAACAATTGGTCGAGTAATGACAAAAAGGACACATTACACAGATATTACCTGCTATGAGAGTAATGGTAAAAGCAAGAATCAGACGGAAGAGAGAAGTCCTAACAATGTGCTCCAAGAAAAGAACAAGAACAGAAAAACTAATAGATATATCACCATGGGTGAAGTTTACAAAAAGAGAGCTGAATCTAGAATTGAAGCCAGATTATTTTATAGAACGAGGAGAGGGAATTGGGATTTCACCGGAGCAAGTTAGAAGTCTGCGGAGTAAAAAGGAGGAGATAAGGGTAGTAATTGAAGAACCTAGCTTAGAACTAATAGATAGAATAATAGAAGGGCAAGAAAAGAGACGGGAACTGAAGGAAGCACTGTGTGAAAATTGGGAAGAAGATATTTTGCGGTTTTATATGGATTGGTCATGTAAAGTAGTATATAATAGAAAAGTATTAGGATATGGAGTTGTACAAATAGATATAAAGGGAAAGGTTGTAAGAGATACCAAAGGCAGAATTCAGAACTGGATTTCATCCACACGACCAGAGCTAATGGCAATTTTAGAAGCTCTTCTAATGGCACCACCAAAAAGTAGGGTTATTATTAGGTCTGATAGTAGTGCTGCGATAACTTTAGTTAAAAAGGTTATTAGTAGACCCATAACACAAGAGTGGATGAAAAAAAACAACCCTATGATACTAGCGGCGATAAAAGTAGTAGTACAGAGCAAGGAAATAGAGATGGTGCTTGAGAAGGTGAAGGTACACGCTGGTGACAAACAGAATGAAAGAGCAGATCGAATAGCAAAAGAAGGAGGAGAAGTAGATGCCTCAACATGAGTCAAATGGGTTATGACAGAAAATATGATCTTCTGGCCGGTCTGGAACGGGTTAGAAATAAAATGCTCTCTGAGAGAATTTATAAAGCAGATATTAACAATGGCTGCTAGAGCAGAGTGGACATTCAATCAAGGAACCTACGATGAGATCTATCAGAAGCGAGTGAACCAAAAGAACTGGAAACCCTTTTTTGCCCTGATGAAGAAGCATAGTAAGCTACAGGGCGAGAGTAGAAAAGAAAATGGACATGGAGTTTTCGTATAAAGTGCATAAATAAGCTGTTGCCGACTCTGATGAAACGACGAATACACAACCCAGAGTTGTATCAAGATGTTCAGTGCAGGAAATGCAAAGAAGAAAAAGAATCTTTCGAGCATTTATCTATATGCTCACATGATAAAAAGGTATTAATAAAAAAGGAAGAAGAAATCCTGGACAGTATTAAGGAAGAGTTAAGGCATAAGGATGGTATAGTCTTAGGCCTAGACCAGCTAAAAGAAGTCTTCATACCCAGGGAGATGAATGAGTATAAGAATCAGCATATAGAGTGGTCAAGAGGGTTTCTGGCGGATGATATAGGATCATCTTTAGAAAGAATGAACCTTTCTAAAAATAAGTCCCGGGACGTAGCTGTGGCTTTTCTTGATAAATGGTTGACTATCTTCCAGAGAGAAATATGGAAAGAATGCTGTTTAATAGTTAACGAATGGGAAAAAGACTGTGGAATTACTCGAGGGCAGAAAAGAAAAGGGACCAAGAAGAGAGGAAAAATGAAAAGGAAACTGGAAGAGAAAAAAAAAGAAGTGATAACCCGGATGAGGGGACAAGAGAAGAAGAATTGGTAGTAAAAAATAGAAGGCCGAGACGGAGCTGGACAGAAATTCTAAGCACTCCGAAGGAAAAAGCATATGCATTGATTGGACAAGGGGTCCATGCGAGCTGGAATACAAAATAGATGGCAGTTTTGACAGGCGGCAAACACTGACTGTAGATCTAGGTGGTTCTTCTTTATTGAAAGAAAGAAATCTAGGGAGAGAAAGTTTGTTATAGCAGGTCACACTTAGGTATCTCTAAGACAACCGTGTGGGTCACACTTTAGTATTAGTGCCAAAAATGGCAAACTTTGTAAGATAAAATAGTATATTTTAAAATTTACAAAAATAAAATAAATTTGTGGTAAGACTGCCGAATTTTTAAAAAAAAAAATTTTGCATCTTTGGCCGGAATTATGAAATTTTGGCTGGAATTACACCTGATACTTCAGCCGACACACCCACCCACCCAGAAACCAGCTGATTTCTAGAAGCTCCCTTATGTCAAGAATCACCCGTATTATTTTTTAATCAGAATAACGACAACTATTTAAAGTACTGACTTTATAATCGGTACCCGGAGTAATTTATATTATATCCGAAAATAGTGTCTTTATGCTTAGGAGGATACCCAATTGGTGTAAAACACATTGAAAGCTGGTAAAGTTGAAATAAAAAATGCACATCTCAGCCCTATATTATCTGTTATATCCTTACGATTAATAGTAATAGTTGTTTGGTTGATTAATATAAATTATAGTTAGTGAAAACTAGTTGATAGCTAATGATTAATTGTAATCGAACCAGTTGATAATATATTGATTAGCTATTTAAATTTTTTTTTTTGAAAAGTTGCCAACTAGTTGGTGTTTCAATTAATGATTTGGAACACTAATTTTGATAAGGTATTCATTTGGTAAAGGAATTATTTTAAAGATACTAAATTGATATGGCAAAGTATTAATAGTATTTTGAAAAGTTAAATGTCTATCAGAGTCAATATTTATAACAATTTGGAATTAATAATCTGATTGTCAAATAGCCTATACAATTAAATGAGCATCACAAGCCTGTTGCTGCTGCAAACTTAGTCATTTGGTCAAGAAACCATATATAGCAATATATTGGAAAAATATCTATTAAAGCGAATGCATGATAATTTGTTGACTATACGTATTTATGAAAATACTAATAATTCCAGTTATGTCGTCACAAAATTAACCATTCTGGTGGGCAAATGCATTTTGACGTTAAGACTCAATTATGAGTAAATTTTATTACAAAAATTTAAATATCAATTAATATATTAATCTACAAGTTGCTGTTGTAAAATAAGTAGAGATATTTAGATTTTATTAATGATAGTAAGAAGACTTATTTCTTTGTTTCATTAAGAAAATGACGCGTAATATGTCAACCATATTCACGAAAAATGCACAGTTTCATAACTATTTCATAAGAATTTTTTATAGACAAAATTAACTATTCAAAACAGTTAGTTGCTCATTTTTCCGATGGCCATGTCCCGACAAGCCATTTACCTAGCATCATATAAGGTTATGGTCAATATTTTTATAAATTGTAGGTATAAATTATTATTAAATTATCATCTTGTGTGATGTCTGGTAAAAGGCTTGCTGAAATAACCATTAAGGAAATTATACATAACCATTCACAACAGTAACATATTGTAATAACAACTTTGCTGTATGTGGTAATATAGAAAGCACTTTTATAGTTTAATAGTTTATAAAAACTTTGTAGAATTATATATAATAGTATAAAAAAATTGTCAAATTACCAAAAAAAACTTTTTTGAGTCGCATTTTTTAGGGTTGGGATTAATATTAGATATTAGTTTTAGAGTAGAGTTTATATTAAACAAGTATAAGTGGGTGAGTGGGTTTTAGAGGGTTAAATAGAAACTGAGATTTTATTTGAATTATGATCTGTGCTAATTAATAATTAGTTCAAATATAAATGAATGTCAACGTGTATTGGTACAATGTTAAATTCGTTAGTATTTAAACAATAAATTTTTATTTGTTAAGTATAATTATCAAGAAAACATAAGAACATTGATAAAGCACACCACTGGTGTTCAACACCACATGTGTTTTGATCAATCAAAATTCATGAAATTTGTGTAATGTGAAGATCAGGTGCAACATGAATTTTTTGAAAAAATGTGGTTTTTTTTAAAAATTGTCTATATCGAAAAATTCTGTCTAAGAAACCTATCTTCACGTTCTAACAAAAAAAATTCCTTGCAAAATTTTGGTATATACTAACCCTAACCCAAACGCAAACCCTAACACAAACTCTAACCCTAACCCTAATGGCAAAAAATTTTTTGCATTTATAATTTGTATTTACTGGTGTAGAACACCACTGGTGTGATATATACATATTGAAAAATGGACTTGAGAGTTCCTTTAGTATCCAGATAATTAAATTGACCTATTGCAAGAAAATATTGCAAAAAAATTTAATTCAACACAAGAATATAATGGATATATTAGAATCATGAATTGAATTTAATTAATTAGTTAATTACTATGCTATAGACAATTAAACAACAATATTATGATAAAACAATTGTTTATTTCTTTCAATATTTTTATTGATTTTTGCTGACAATTTTGTTAAACTGACTATTTAATTAGGAATTTTTTAATTTAATAAGAAATATAACAAATTTAAGAAATTAACTAATATATTAAATAGTCCAATTGGTAATGAAAATTTCTTGAAGCATATCAAAAAAAAAACAAATTCTTATGCATTAAAACAATTAATTAAATTAATGCTCGATAAATTGAAGATTTTAATTTGAAATCCATATATTTAGTATAGAATAGAGATGCGATATCTGCTGATATTATAAAGTTATTATAAAAATCTAGATATCTGGATATCTGTTAGAATTTTAATAAGATAACAGATAATGGATCGTATCTTTAAAAATAAACATACCTTCTGTTCAAAAAATCTTTATATCATAAATTATACCGATTATTACCGTTATTTAATTTATGCTTATAGAATAATGGTTTAAAAATATGTGTGAAAGTTATAATATTAATAAAATTACTAATGGATATTTCATTCAAAAAATAATACATTCATATACACTACCTAGAATTTAATAAAGAATATGCATAACGAGTTAATAAATCGCTAGATTATAAAGAAATCTATACTATTTATTCCCTGTTTTGAAGGGAATAATGAATTATTTCTCTATAACAGGAAATAAATGTATTACTCTCTCATTTTACTAATTGATGACCAGAGGCTATTACTCAATTGAGTTTAAATAAAATTATTGCAAAAAAATAACATAAATCCTCATAAAAACAATTTACAATATGGTAATAATGATCAATAATTAATAAATTTATACTCACTTCCTGGTGATAATATGAATAATCAATTATAGATTAGATTAAATCTAGAGTTGCAGGTGAAGCAAATATTCAATGGAGCACCGTGGTGCACCAAGACTGGTGCACTTAAACTGGTGCACCGATAATTATAAAAACTCAAATTTTAAACGGTGCACCGGATGGTCCTGGTAAAACTAACTAGTTTCACCAACAACTCTAATTAAATCATATTATAATTTGTTACTAGAATTTACCAGAAAGAACAAAGGATGTTTGATCAGTTAAAATAAAACACTTTCGCTAATTAAATATTAAAGCCTAGCATATTTCTGATACATTTTTTAGTCCAAGTATCTAAAAGACAGTTACATCACTATTTATATATCTATTTAATTCATTCAACTAGGATAAATGATGTTTATAAATCATAAAAATGTTTATTTAAATAAATAAATAAATATTATTATTATATACAAATAAGATAAAAAAAACCTTAACCTTAACTAAGGAAAAAATCTTACAAAATATATAATAATAATAATAATAAATATTCAATAATAATAATGAAATATATAATCATACTAAAAAATATATAGTACCGATAAATGCAACAATTTTTTAAAGTTAATTGACATTTACTTCTAATATGATATTATTTCTATAAATTATTTTAAAAAAGATTGATTTTATATTCTTTATAGTACAGTAGTATTCTTCTACTATGAGATTCAAATCATCGTTATCTTTTCTATCTCTTATATATTTTCCAAGTCCTACTAACTCTAAGTCTACTTCTTTTTCATATTTACTTAATTTACTAAAATCAGCTTGTTAATAGGTTCAAGCTTTATTTTTCACATCGTATAAGGGCTAAGCATTAGTTCTCCTCTCTTAATTTTATCATATGCTTCATTGTTTCTAAGTGGTTCTTTGGTATTCTTTTTTTCAAAACTATAAAAGATTTCTTGTTTATGGCTTATTATCATGTAAAAGTTATTATTATATCGATAATATGAATTGCCTAAATGAACCATACTAACATTAAACTGTTCAAGCTCATATTCAATTTCATTTTGTATTGTTTTATCCATTGATTTAAACTTGATACCTATCTCATTAAACTTGATTGCATTTTTATCATCATGATCACTTTTTGTTATTTCTGCTTTTATAGTAATCTCTTCTCCATTTAGCAACTTTGATATATCTTGACTATATATTTCATTTTTCCATACAAAAAATGGTTTTGAGGATTTATATTCACTACTAAATTCATCCTTTATCAAAAATTTATCCTCTTCTTTAATAACTACTTTGCGTTCTTTAATTTCTGAATGCAATATTTCTATCTGAGATATTATGCTATCAATATCTTGATCATCAGATATTGAATTTATTACTTTCAAATACACATTTGCTAATGGAAATTCCCATTGTTTGAATGCATTTTTAGCTCTTTTAAAATGCCCTATTAAGATATTGGTTCTTATTTCTTGTTCTAATTCAATAGTAGCACCTTCTTTATTAGTTGCAGAATAAATATGTGCAATATAACTAGCAAGATTTACTTGATCATAATAATCTTGTATACGGTTATATATTGTTATCCTATATCCACTTCTTCAAAGATATTAGGTAACTAGAGCGATCTTAGACAGTGAACACTTTGTGTAACCTCACTTTGTTACTGTGATATATCTAAGTCGGAAGGCGTTTTTTAATAAAACTTAACAAAGAAGATTTAAGGCAATTTGCAATTACGAAAGAGGCTACAATTAGAAGTATATGAGGATACTAATAATTGTTTAATTTGTGTAGTTAATAGTTGTTTTTATTATTGAAAGAGTATGAAGACTCGATGTTGAACTTGGGGTCCACATCGGCCGCTTTTATACATTTTTGTTTTTCACAAATGTAACGGACTATATCTATTACATGTGCAATAAATGCTATATCTACTACTAATAAAATATATAGTATAAATGATATAAATGTAATATATGAAATAAATGATATATGTGTTATAAATAAAATATAGAGTATATATGCTATAAATATGACATGTTTTATAAATGCCATATATGCGTTTTGGCGCGCAGTAGATCGCCTAGCCAATCAAATTGTAGATCCGATACTTGATCATCTATTGGTTCCGATCTTGGTAACCAATGGTCGTACAGGGATGATCTATAGCTCATTCGAACCGTCTCATCGCGCTGAGTCGAATGGTGGTTGTTTCATCGAATTCTAATCACTGGATCAAGAGTTATGCCCGTTTTTGTGTAATTTTTATAGGTCAACAATATATTAATCAGAGTAGTTATTCCTTCATCCAACTTTTCCATATAACTGATTGTATCTTCCTGCATATTGAATCCTTTAGAGATTTTTTGAATTTCATTTCTAATATTTTCTAATGAAGTTTGCACTTTCCATTTAGTTAGATCAAGAAAAACATGAGATTTGTTATTAATTTTATTTTCTATATTATTAATATCATCTTGCATTTTATTAATCATAGGAACAATAGCTTTATTAATATTTTCTTCAAACTGCTTTAATTTTTTAATATCCTCATTTGCTTGCTTTATTGAATTACTTAATGCATCGAGCTTTTCTTTATCTTTTTGATATCTGTCATATAGCTCAATCACTTTTTCAGTAGTTTCAATTGCAATATTAAGATCATTTAATACTCTTAATTCAATATTTGTTTTTTGATCAGTAGCATTTTTTTTTAGTTCTTCTAATTTTGTCTGTGTTTGTACTAACTCATCTTTAATTTCTTTTACTATTGTTGTTGCAACATCAATATTACTTAATTTATTTTGAATTGTAATTAAATTTACTTTTATATTAGACAGGCCTGTATATTTATTACATTCATAAGATAGTTTCTTTAATTGTTGTTTTGCAATCATTATTTCATTTTCTTCAGATTTAACCATTTCTTCCATATTTTTTAAAGAATTTTTTATATCTGGAGAAATTTCAAAATTTGGCTTATTTTTATTATCTTCTGAAATAAATGCTTCCACTATATTAACTCCTCCTTTTATTATATCACTAGCAATTCCAATAGGACCACCAACAGCACTTATTGTTTGGGCCACAATTTTTAAAATTCCCAAGGTTTGTCGTAATACTAATTTTTTCTTTAACTCACTCTGCACTTCTTCTAATTTTTGTTTATCTTCACTAATATTTTCTATTAATTCTCTCGTTTCCCCAATTAATAAAATTATTTTTTGATTTATTTCATTGACAATTTTATTCATTTCATGTATAATCTGATCTTTAATATTATAAGCCTCTTCAATTTTCTGCTTAATTGTCTTTTCAAATTGATCATTAAATTTTTTTATTTCCATGTGTTTGTTTGCTTCTTTGAATAATATAATATTATTTTGGACCTTTTCAAAATATCCATTGATATCAATTATTAAATTAGATTTCAATTCGGATTTGAGATTACAAATCTTGCTAAAAGCACATATATATAGATAGCTAAGTGCTTTTTTATCTCGTTTGTCACTAAATTTTACTATATATTCAATAAGTTTTAAAACAAGCTAGTAAAAATGAAGAGCAATATCATGACTATCTTCTAGTTTAAATTGGTCATCAAAATTTCTGAATCTTTCAATTAGATTTTTGGTAAAATCACTATTATAAAAATTTTCAAATTTGGGATTATTTAATTGAAGAACATCTAATTGTTCAAAAAATTCACTTAATTGAAAATTACTTCTTTATTTTTTAAAAACTTGAAGACCCCAACTTGACAAGAAATTGCAGCTAGATGTAATGGTTTCCAGTCATTTATATTTTTATGATTAATTTTTGCACCTTGGTCATATAAAAATTTTACAATATTCATATGTCCATTCCATACGGCTTCATACAATGCTGTTTCTTTATAGTTATCCATAAATTCAACTAAATTAGTGCCATTTTCTACTAAATTTTTTACCATTTCTTCATAACCTTCAAATGCAGCCCAATGTAATGGTGTTCTACCATTTTTATCAATAATAAAATGGTTGTTTCAATATTTAATAAAAATTTAACAATTTCAATATCTTCTTTTCCTGCAGTATAATGTAATTTTATTTGATAAGTTTTTTCTGATAGTAAATTAACAATATTTTCATATTTTTTTTTAGCAGCAAAATAAATAGAATAGAAATATTGTTCATTAAAATCTTGATCATTTCTAGCTTCCACTTCCAGTAAATATTTGACAGTTTCTGTATGCTTATTTTCTGCAGCACAATATAATGCTGTTTTACTATATTCACTTGCAGTATTAAGATTACCATTACATTCTAACAAAATTTTAATCACCTCCACATGTCCTGCAGCAGCGGCAAAGTGTAATGTTGTCCAGCCATTATCACTAACAGCCTTAATATTGGCATTTTTTTCAAGCAAAATCTGAACAATTTCTTGATAACCATGATATGCAGCTTTGTGTAAAGCTATTTCACCATTCTTATTAATATGATTAACATTAGCTTGATGATTTATCAAAATATTAATAACTTTTTTATGTCCTGCTTTTACTGCATAAAATAATGCTGAATCACACTTATTATCACTTTCATCAACACGAGCTTTGTTTTTTAACAAAGCTTCAATAATAATTGTATACCCATTTTTTGCAGCCCAATGCAAAGCTGTTTTACCATTTTGGTTTTTACAATTAACTTCAGCATGGTATTTTTTAATAACAGATTTAATCTGTGATAACCCACTTTTAGTACAGTATTTAGAACAAAGATTATTTAGCTACAATAATGGAGTTAGAATAAATGAATATATGTATTCGGACTTACAATCTGGTAGTAAAATATAATTTAATAAATAAGAATTAATATTTAAATTCTGATTTTAATAAATAACTATATGTATTTAAATTTACAATCTGGTAATTAATAAAATATGAATTAATAAATAATAATTGATATTTAAATTCTGATTTAACAAATGAATATATGTATTCAAACTTACATTCTAGTAGTTAATAAAATATGAATAAATAAATAATAATTGATAATTAAGTTCAGATTTAACAAATGAATATATACATTCGAACTTACCCGCTAATAGATAACAGTTAATAAAATATTATTTAATAAATAATATTTAATATTTAAATTCAGATTTAACAAATGAATATATATTCGAACTTACTCTCTGTTAGTTAATAAAATATTATTTAATAAATAATAATTAATATTTAAATTCTGATTTAACAAATGAATATACATATTCAGACTTACTTGCTAGTAGTTAACAATTAATAAAATATGATTTTTTAAATAATAATTGATATTTAAATTCAGATTTAACAAATGAATATATGTATTCGAACTTACTCTCTAGTAGGTAATAGTTAATAAATATAAATTAAATAATAATAATTGATATTTAAATCAGATTTAATAAATGAATGTATATATTCAAACTTACTCGCTAGTAATTAACAGTTAATAAAATATGATTTAATAAATGATAATTGATATTTAAATTCTGATCTAACAAATGAATATATGCATTCGAACTTACAATCTAGTATTTAATAAAATATTATTTAAAAAATAATAATTGATATTTAAATTCAGATTTAATAAATGAATATATGTATTTGAACTTACATTCTGGTAGTTAATAAAATATAATTTAATAAATAATATTTAATATTTAAATACTGATTTAACAAATGAACATAAGCATTTGAACTTACTCGCTTGTAGTTAACAGTTGATAAAATATGATTTAATAAATAATAATATTTAAATTCTGAATTAAAATGAATATACGTATTCGAACTTACTTTCTGGTAGTTAATAGTTAATAAAATATGATTTAATAAATAATAATTGATATTTGAAATTCAAAATTAACAAATGAATATACATATTTGAATAAAATATGATTTAATAAATGTCGGGGATAACGCTAAAATCAGATGATGCTGAAATTTGGGGTATCAATTTGAAACTATACAGCTATAAGATCTGCAAAATCGATATATACTCTTTATATCAAATTACCACAAACTATACCTAATTCTATAAGACAAAAACAAAATAACACCCAAAAAAATTTAAAAATTTCATATTAAAATAGATCAAAATTTCAGCATTATCCCTGACAATAAATAATAAATAATATTTAAATTCTGATTTAATAAGTGAATATATATATTCAGACTTGCTTTCTAGTAGTTAATAAAATATGAATTAATAAATAATAATTGATATCTAAATTCAGATTTAACAAAATGAATACATATTTAAACTTACTCGCTAGTTAACAAATAAAATAAGATTTAATAAATAATAATTAATATTTAAATTCAGATTTAGTAAATGAATATACATATTCGAACTTACTTGCTAGTAGTTAACAGTTAATAAAATATAATTTAATAAATAATAATTGATATTTAAATTTTGATTTAATAAATTAATATATATATATATATTCGAACTTACTCGCTAGTAGTTAATAAAATATGATTTAATAAATAATAATTGATATTTAAATTCTGATTTAACAAATGAATATAAGCATTTGAACTTACTTTCTAGTAATTATTATAATCGATTTAAAATATTTCATAAATAATACTTGATATTTAAATTCAGATTTAACAAATGAATATACGTATCAAACTTACAATCTGGTAGTATTATAATCGATTAAAATAAGTTTTATTAAATAATAATTGATATTTAACAAATGAATCTATGTATTTGAACTTACTTGCTGGTAGTTATTAATTGATAATTAATTATAATATGATTTAATAAATAATAATTGATATTTAAATTCAGAATTAACAAATGAATATACATTCGAATAAAATATGATGCCAAAATCAGATGATGCTGAAATTTGGGGTCTCGATTTGAAACTTTACTCTAACCTATAAGACAAAAACGAAAAAAATTACTGCAAAAAAAAATTAAATTTCATATCAAAATAGATCAAAATTTTGATTTCAGCATCATCCGCAACAATAAATAATAATTGATATTAAATTCAGATTCAATAAATAAATATATGTATTCAAACTTACATTTTGGTAGTTAATAAAATATGATTTAATAAATAATAATTGATATTTAAATTCAGATTTAACAAATAAATATACATATTTAACTTACATTCTAGTAGTTAATAGTATATGATTTAATAAATATTTAAATTCAGATTTAACAAATTGAATATACATATTCAAACTTACAATCTGGTAGTTAATAAAATGTGAATTAATAAATAACAATTGATATTTAAATTCTGATTTAATAAATGAATATTATATTCGAACTTACTCGCTGGTAGTTAACAGTTAATAAAATATGATTTAATAAAATTAATTGATATTTAAATTCTGATTTAACAAATGAAATATGTATTTGAACTTACTTTCTAGTAGTTAATAAAATATGAATTAATAAATAATAATTGATATTTAAATTCAGATTTAACAAATAAATATATGTATTTGAACTTACTTACTAGTAGTTAATAGTAAAAAAATATGATTTAATAAATAATAAATAATATTTAAATTCAGATTTAACAAATGAATATAAGTATTCCAACTTACTCGCTAATAGTTAACAGTTAATAAAATATTATTTAATAAATAATAATTGATATTTAAATTCAGATTTAACAAATGAATATACATATTCGAACTTACTTTCTAGTAGTTAATAAAATATTATTTAATAAATAATAATTGATATTTAAATTCAGATTTAACAAATGAATATATGTATTCAAACTTACTCGCTAGTAGTTAATAAAATAAGATTTAATAAATAATAATTGATATTTAAATTCTGATTTAATAAATGAATATATGTGTATTCGAATTTACTCGCTAGAAGTTAACAGTTAATAATATATGATTTAATAAATAATGATTAATATTTAAATTCAGTTTTAACAAATGAATATAGATTCTAACTTACATTCTGGTAGTTAATAAAATATGATTTAATAAATAATAATTGATATTTAACTTTTGATTTAATAAATGAATATGCACATTCGAACTTACATTCTGGTAGTTAATAAAATATTATTTAATAAATAATAATTGATATTTAAATTCTAATATAACAGATAAATATATGTATTCGAACTTACTCGCTAGTAGTTAACAGTTAAAATATGAATTAATAAATAATAATTGATATTTAAATTCAGATTTAACAAATGAATATATGTATTTGAACTTACACACTAGTATTTAACAGTTATTGAATTGATTTAATGAACGATAATTGATATTTAAATTCAGATTTAATAAATGAATATATGTATTAGATCTTACGATCTGGTAGTTAATATAATCAATTAAAATATGATTTAATGAATAATAATTGATATTTAAATTCTGAGTTAACAAATAAATATATGTAATCAAATTTACTTTCTGGTAGTTATAATTGATTAAAATAGTATTTAATAATTGATATTTAAATTCTATTTAACAATGTATTCGAGCTTACTTGCTGGTAGTAATAAAATATGATTTAATAAATAATAATTGATATTTAAATTCAGATTTAACAAATAAATATATGTATTCAAACTTACATTCTGGTAGTTAATAAAATATTATTTAATAAATAACAATTGATATTTAAATTTTGATTTAACAAGTGAATATATATATTTGAACTTACGTGCTAATAATAAATTAATTGATTAAAACATTATTTAATAAATAATAATTAATATTTAAA
This sequence comes from Gigaspora rosea, assembly GCA_003550325.1. Classification (NCBI taxonomy): domain Eukaryota; kingdom Fungi; phylum Glomeromycota; class Glomeromycetes; order Diversisporales; family Gigasporaceae; genus Gigaspora; species Gigaspora rosea. Next base: position 206,851 of record QKWP01000725.1, on the reverse strand, counting down.
TACATATTTAACAAATGAATATACATCTTTGAACTTACAATCTGGTAGTTGTTATAATTGATTAAAATATGAATTAATAAATAATAATTGATATTTAAATTCTGATTTAACAAATAAATATACATATTCGAACTTACCTTCTAGTAGTTATTATAATCAGTTAAAATATTATGAATAAAAAATAATTGATATTTAAATTCAGATTAAACAAATGAATATACGTATTTGAACTTACGAGCTAGTAGTTACCAATTAATAAATATTATTTAATAAATAATAATTAATATTTAAATTCAGATTTAACAAATGAATATATGTATTCTAACTTACAATCTGGTAGTTAATAAAATTTGATTAATGAATGAAATTGATATTTAAACTTTGATTTAAAAACAATGAATATAAGTATTTGAACTTATGTTCTGGTAGTTAATAAAATTTGATTTAATAATGATAATTAATATTAAATCCTGATTTAACAAATGAACCTACGTATTCAAACTTACCTTCTAGTAGTTATTATAATCAATTAAAATATGAATTAATAAATGATAATTGTTTTTAAATTCCGATTTAACAAATGAATATACGTATTTGAACTTACTCGCTAATAGTTAATAAAATATTATTTAAAAAATGATAATTGATATTTAAATCTAGATTTAACAAATGAATATACGTATTCTAACTTACATTCTGGTAGTTAATAAAATATGGTTTAATAAATAATATTTAATATTTAAATACTGATTTAACAAATGAATATACACATTCGAACTTACCCGCTAGTAGTTAACAATTAATAAAATATGATTTAATAAATAATAATTGATATTTAAATTCAGATTTAACAAATGAATATACGTATTCGAATTTACAGTCTGTTAGTTAATAAATCATTATTTAATAATAAAAATAATTGAAATTTAAATTCTGATCAGCAAATGAATAATTTAAGTATTTGAACTTACAATCTGTTAGGTAATAAAATATTATTTAATATGGATATTTAAACTCAGATTTAACAAATGAATATGTATTCGAACTTACCCGCTAGTAGTTAACAGTTAATAAAATATAATTTAATAAATAATAAATAATAATAATATTTAAATTTAGATTTAACAAATGAATATACATATTCGAACTTACGCACTGGCAGTTATTATAATCGATTTTAATAAATAATAAATAATATTTAAATTCAGATTTAAAAATGAATATATATATTCGAACTTACAGTCTGGTAGTTATTATAATTGATTAAAATATGGATTAATAAATAATAATTGCTATTTAAATTCTAATTTTACAAATGAATATACGTATTCTAACTTACATTCTGGTAATTAATAAAATATAATTTAATTAATAATTGATATTTAAATTCAGATTTAATAAATGAATATATGTATTCGAACTTACCCGCTAGTAGTTAACAGTTAATAAAATATTATTTAATAAATAATAATTGATATTTAAATTCAGATTTAACAAATGAATATAAGTATTCAAACTTACCCACTTGTAGTTATTATAATCAATTAAAATATGAATTAATAAATAATAATTGATATTTAAATTTAGATATAATAAATGAATATATGTATTCAAACTTACAGTCTGGTAGTTAATAAATTATTAAATAAAAAATATACATTATATCATAACACATGAAAAAGAAATTTTTTCATGATCGTATGAGTTTGTTAAAATGAATATACGTATTCGAACTTACTCACTAGTAGTTAACAGTTAATAATATAATTTAATAAATAATAATTAATATTTAAATTCAGGTTTAACAAATGAATATGTTGTGTCTCAGATCGATTTTTGTCTGAGACACTTTGGGTGTTAATTGTTTGCCTGGCATTAATTGATCGATACTAATAGGCCTAAACCATAACCTGATTCTTATTATAACTCTAATTTTAATTTAGGCTGATTGACATCTGAGACACAACTAATATATGTATTCGAACTTACATGCTGATAGTAATTAAAATATTATTTAATAATTGATATTTAAATTCTGATTTAACAAATGAATATATATATTCAAACTTACTCACTAGTAGTTAATAGTTAATAAAATATGATTTAATAAATAATAATTGATATTTAAATTCATATTTAACAAATGAAAATACATAATCGAACTTACGTTCTGGTAGTTATTATAATCAATTAAAATATGATTTAATAAATAATAAATAATATTTAAATTCTGATTTAACAGTGAATATACATTTTGTACAATAAATAAGCATACAATACTGGGCAAAAATTGTTGAATAATGGTAATTTGGCAAATGATAGCACGTATAGCAAATTATTTGCCAAGTTACTATAATTCACAATTTTTGCTCAGTATTGTTATCTGGCAAATTTATGATCATTATTCGTAAAGGTGTTATTGTATGAACCACATGAAAAAATATCAAGAAATAATTTTATGATCATATAAGTTTGCCAAATAATAATTGATATTTAAATTTAGATTTAACAAATGAATATACGTATTCTAACTTACTCTCTAGTAGTTAACAATTAATAAAATATGATTTAATAAAAATAATTGATATTTAAATTCAGATTTAATAAATGAATATACATATTCTAACTTACATTCTGGTAGTTATTATAATCAGTTAAAATATGATTTAATAAATAATAATTGATATTTAAATTCTAATTTAACAAATAATTATATGTATTTGGACTTACATCCTGGTAGTTAATAAAATATTAGTTAAGAAATAATAAATGATATTTAAATTCAGAGCTAACAAATGAATTTATGTGTTATAACTTACTTTCTGATAGTTATTATAATCGATTAAATATTATTGAATAATTTATATTTATATTCTGATTTACCAAATTAATATAATATATTCGAACTTACTCGCTAGTAGCCAATAGTTAATAAAATATGATTTAAGAAATAATAATTAATATTTAAATTCAAATTTAACAAAAGAATATACATATTCGAACTTACAATCTGATAGTTAATAAAATATGATTTAATAAATAAAAATTGATATTTAAATTCTATTTAGCAATGAATATACATATTTGAACTTACTCGCTAGTAGTTAACAATTGATAAATATTATTTAATAAATAATAATTAATATTTAATTTATATTTAACAAATAAACATATGTATTTGAACTTACAATCTGATAGTTAATAAAATATGATTTTAATAATAATAATTAATCTTTAAATTCTGATTTAATAAATAATAATTAATCTTTAAATTCTGATTTAATAAATAATAATTAATCTTTAAATTCTGATTTAATAAATAATAATTAATCTTTAAATTCTGATTTAATAAATAATAATTAATCTTTAAATTCTGATTTAATAAATGAATATATGTATTGAAACTTACTCGCTAGTAGTTATTATAATCAATATTTAAATTCAGATTTAACAAATGAATATACGTATTCAAACTTACGATCTGGTAATTAATATAATCGATTAAAATATAATTTAATAAATAATAATTGATATTTAAATTCTGATTTAACAAATGAATATATGTATTCGAACTTACTCTCTAGTAGTTATTATAATTAATTAAAATAATATTTAATAATTGATATTTAAATTCTGATTTAACAAAATAAACATACATATTTAGACTTACTTTCTAACAGTTAATAAAATATGATTTAATAAATAATAATTGTTATTTAAATTCTGATTTAACAAATGAATATACATATTTGAACTTACATTCTGGTAGTTATTATAATCAATTAAAATATGAATTAATAAATAATAATTGATATTTAAATTCTGATTTAACAAATAAATATATATATTCTAACTTACATTCTGGTAGTTAATAAAACATGATTTAATAAACAATAATTGATATTTAAATTCAAATTTAGCAAATGAATATAAGTATTCGAACTTACGATCTGGTGGTAATTATAATCGATTAAAATATTATTTAATAGTTGATATTTAAATTCAGATTTAACAAATGAATATACATATTCAAACTTACTTGCTGATAGTAGTAAAATATGATTTAATAAATAATAATTGATATTTAAATTCAGATTTAATAAATATATGTATTCGAACTTACAATCTAGTAGTTAATAAAATATTATTTAATAAATAACAATTGATATTTAAACTCTAATTTAACAAGTGAATATATGAATTCGAACTTGCTGATAGTTAATTTAATTAATTAAAACATTATTTAATAAATAATTAATATTTAAATTCAGATTTAAAAATGAATATACGTATTCGAACTTACTATCTGGTAGTTATTATAATCGATTAAAATATGATTTATTAAATAATAATTGATATTTAACAAATGAATATATGTATTTGAACTTACTTTCTGGTAGTTAACAGTTAATAAAATATGATTTAATAAATAATAGTTGATATTAAATTCTGATTTAACAAATGAATATACATATTCGAACTTACCCGCTAGTAGTTAACAGTTAATAAAATATGATTTAATAAATAATAATTGATATTTAAATTCTGATTTAATAAATGAATATATGTATTCGAACTTACAATCTAGTATTTAATAAAATATTATTTAAGAAATAATAATTAATATTTAAATTCTGATTTAACAAATAAATATATATATCAAACTTACTCGCTAGTAGTTATTATAATCAATTAGAATATTTATTTAATAAATTGATATTTAAATTCAGATTTACAAATGAATATACATATTCGAACTTACAATCTGGTAGTTAATAAAATATATTTAATAAATAATATTTAATATTTAAATTGGATTTAACAAATGAATATATGTATTCGAACTTACAATCTGGTAGTTATATAATTGATTAAATATATTAAAAATAATAATTGATATTTAGAAATTCTTATTTAGCAAATAAATATAAGTATTCTAACTTACTTTCTGGTAGTTAATAAAAAATGATTTAATAAATAATAATTGATATTTAAATTTTGATTTAACAAGCATTAAATTTACCCACTAGTAAACAAAATATGATTTAATAATAATAAATAATATTTAAATTCTGATTAATAAATGAATATATGTATTCGAACTTACATTCTGTAGTTAATAAAATATGATTTAAGAAATAATAATTGATATATAAATTCTGATATAACAGATGAATATACATATTTAGGCTTACTTGCTAGTAGTTAACAATTAATAAAATATGATTTAATAAATAATATTTGATATTTAAATTCAGATTTAACAAATGAATATATGTATTCGAACTTACCCACTAGTAGTTAATAATGTATGATTTAATAAATAATATTTGATATTTAAATTCAGATTTAACAAATGAATATACATATTTGAACTTACTTGCTAGTAGTTAACAGTTAATAAAATATGATTTAAAAATAATAATTAATATTTAAATTCAGATTTAACAAATAAAATGTATTAGAACTTACATTCTGGTAGTTAATAAAATATGATTTAATAAATAATAATTGCTATTTAAATTCTGATTTAACAAATGAATATACACATTTGAACTTACATTCTGATAGTTAATTTAATTGATTAAAACATTATTTAATAAATAATAATTGATTTAAATTTCCGATATAACAGATGAAAATATGTATTCGAATTTACTTTCTGTTAATTAATAAAATATTATTTAACGTGGATATTTAAACTCAGATTTAACTAATGAATATACATATTTGAACTTACTCGCTAGTTAGTAAATATGAATTAATAAATAAAAAATGATATTTAAATTCTGATTTAACGAATGAATATATATATTCGAACTTACTTGCTAGTGGTTAACAGTTAATAAAATATGATTTAATAAATAAAAAATGATATTTAAATTCTGATTTAACAAATGAAAATACGCATTTGAACTTACAGTCTAGTAGTTAATAAATATTATTTTTAATTAATAATAATTGATATTTAAATTCAGATTTAACAAATAAATATATGCATTTGAACTTACATACTGGTATTAATAAAATATTATTTAATAAATAGTAATTGATATTTAAATTCTGATATACAGATGAATATATATATTTGAATACTCGCTAAAATATGAATTAATAAATAATAATTAATATTTAAATTCTGATTTAACAAATGAATATACACATTTGAACTTACTGTCTAGTAGTTAATAAAATATTATTTAATTAATAATGATATTTAAATTCAGATTTAACAACAAATGATATTTAAATTCAGATTTATCAAATGAATATACGCATTTGAACTTACAATCTGGTAGTTAATAAAATATTATTTGATAAATAATAATTGGTATTTAAATTCTGATATAACAGATAAATATACATATTCGACTTACTCTCTAGTAGTTAATAAAATTTGATTTAATAAATAATAATTAATATTTAAATTTTGATTATATACATATTCAACGTACTCGCTAGTAGTTAACAGTTATAAAATATGATTTAATAAATAATAATTAATATTTAAGTTCTGATTTAACAATGAATATACGCATTTGAACTTACATTCTAGTATTTAATAAAGTATTATTTAAGAAATAATAATTAATATTTAAATTCTGATTTAACAAATAAATATATATATTCAAACTTACTCGCTAGTAGTTATTATAATCAATTAGAATATTATTTAATAATTGATATTTAAATTCAGATTTAAAATGAATATATATATTCGAACTTACTTTCTGGTATTTAATAAAATAATATTTAATAATAATTGGCATTTAAATACTAATTTAACAAATGAACATATGTATTTGAACTTACTTGCTGGTAGTTATTATAATCGATTAAAATATTATTTAATAAATAATAATTGATATTTAAATTTAATTAATACAAACAATCAAGGTACCCTACTTGGCAAGATTGTTATTTAATTCTTAATAAATAAATACATGTAATAGAACTCACATTCTGGTAATTAATGGTATTTCTATAAAAATAATTAAGTTTAAATAGTATTTACATTCATCAATTAAGTCAATATAAAATACATATATGGTGTTTTTGCATCTATTATGTTTCATTTTTTAAGATTTAAGGTTTTGCATATGGGAACTCTAATAGCAAAAAGAGGCGGTAGGGTATTCAAATTGGCGGCTGCTATTAATGCCCAAATTTGCTATTTGTACCCATAAATCAAAAGTTTTAAACTTTTTTTCTTTGAGCAAAGATATCTTGACAACCACGCTAAATTCAATGGGTATTTTTTTTTATTTTTATTCTATAGATTCATAGAATTTAAAGAAAAAAATTTATTGAATTTGACCTGATGGTAGGTGTCTTGCATAGTGGTAAAGGCATGCCAATTGTGGCATGCCTAAAACAAATTTGGCATGCCACTGGGTATAGTATAAAAAAAAATTATATTTATAATATAGATACGTACGATATATACAGAATTATAAATAATAATAATATTGTGGTACAAATTTTGACAAAAGGCATGCATTGTGGCATGCCAAATTTTTTTGGTGTGCCAGACACTCTACCTGGTAGTTGTCAAGATAAATTCACTCAAAGTTTCAAAAATTCAAAACATCTATCATAATAGGGCTGCGCCAAAATGTTTTCAAACTTTGAGCAAAGATATCTTGATAACCGCTAAGTCAAATTCGATAAACTTTTTTTATTTGGATTCTATAAATCCATAGAATGTAAAGAAAAAATTTTATGAATTTAACTTGATGGTTGTCTAGATATCTTCGTGCGAAGTTTATCAAAATAGAAACTGTGCCAAATTTTTGTCAATTTTGAGCAAAGATATCTTGACGGCCACCAAGTCAAATTCAATAAAAAATTTTTTTTTGAATTCTATGAATCTGTAGAATCCAAATAAAAATAGGCCCATCGAATTTGACTTGGTGGTTGTCAAGATATCTTCGCTCAAAGTTTGAAAAAAAAATTGATTTGCAGGGGGTACATGAAGTAGCCGCCTTCAAAAATTTTGCAATAATTTATATCTATCAATTTAAATCTTTAAACACAAAAAATTTTGATTGCTTATATTATAAACAAGCAGATATTTTGTATTTTGAAAATTTAGAATGATAGATATAAAATTATTGAATTATTCTACTGTCTGATTTTGCCACGAGAGGCCATAATTTTCAGCTTTCAGTAAAATCTTGAAATAGCAAGCATGGGCATTGTTTTCAGTTACAGCCTGAATTAAGCTTAATTCAGGCCGAAACTCAGAATAACACACATAACCTCTATTTCAAGATTTTATAATACGGAATATTGTTTCAAGGTTTGTGCCGTAAAACATTTCCAGTATTTTTGATAACAAATATTTTTGTAACTACCATAGAAGTATTTTAATAAACGATTTATTACATATCAATTTTTTACAAACCATCAAATTCCCCAGGTTCATCCATATCGTTTATCAAATAGCGATGAATAGAAAGAAGGAATGGAATGTTATACTATTATATTCTATTTAGTCCGTGGTTATACCATAAATGGGATGGCTCAAGCCGGATTGACTTATTTGTGCCGGTTATACAACCCAAAAAAGGAAATTTAATTTTGTAAATTGTAAAAACACAAAGTTAGGGTTAAGAGGTTAACTTTAGTTGCCCATTATGTGTAAAATTTCGTCCCCGACATTTTTAATTAGTAACAAAGGTCGATTTAAACACTAGTTTTGGTGTATTTTCGCTTTTTTCTTCTTCTTCACGTGTTCGGAATTCACGTCGGGCTGATCCGGAACGATCAAATTCGAACTCACTAATTTGTAGTTGCCTTTTTAGTAGTTTGTATTACCGGCAAATAAGTAAAGCCGGATTAAAGCCACGTGCGAATCATCCAGGGCGACCATAAATGTGCAGTAACGTGATCATGCATACATATCGTGGCGCAGCCACAGTATATGGAAAATAATCGAACTATGCTTCGATGCTGCCCACTATTGTAACCATCGTATGAGAGCTTGGTACTTTCATTCCGAGTTTAACTCCGATGGTTGACGTTAGAAGGTCACATGATTTTGACAGTATTTATGGGACGCGGACATTTATGATTTATTAGGCATTTATTATAAAAAGAATATATTTATTTAAGGATGGTTTTGGAGAGCATTAATTAGTTACATTAGATATCGTAAACTAAAGGCGAGAGCAATCCTTTATATACACTCGAAATCTAAAGCAAGGTTACACTCCAACAGCCACGTCTACCCACTATTACGTACTATATTACTTAGCCACAAATCTTACGTTTTTGATACTCCTGCACTTACTTTTTTGATACTCCTGTATGTACCCCAAAATTACGCTTACTTTTTTGATGCAGATCTGCATATATACACGTGACTTGTGTTACACAAAGGCCAAGTGCATTGTTTTTGCAAAAATAATTTTTGGTTACACGCCGCTAATGTCGTGTAACGTTACACAGGTCTAATTTTGCCCGGCATTAAGCTTAATGCTGGTGGGCACTATCATGATAATGCCCATGGCGGGGTTAGACATAATTCCGGCCCACCCTAACCCTAAATCTAGTGGTACCCTAACCCGGCATTAAGCTTAATGCTGGTGGGCACTATCATGATAATGCCCCGGCGGGGTTAGACATAATTCCGGCCCACCCTAACCCTAAATCTAGGAACCCTAAAAACTAATTGTTCGAAGCAACATCCAATCACAGTACATATACTAGATGCATATGTCGTGTAACCAGTATATGTACTGTGATTGGATGTTGCTTCGAACAATTAGTTTTTAGGGTTCCTAGATTTAGGGTTAGGTGGGCCGGAATTATGTCTAACCCCGCCGGGGCATTATCATTATAGTGCCCACCAGCATTAAGCTTAATGCCAGGTTAGGGTACCATTAGATTTAGGGTTAGGGTGGGCCGGAATTATGTCTAATCCCGCCGGGGGCATTATCATGATAGTGCCCACCAGCATTAAGCTTAATGCCTGGTTAGGGTACCACTAGATTTAGGGTTAGGGTGGGCCGGAATTATGTCTAACCCCGCCGGGGGTATTATCATGATAGTGCCCACCAGCATTAAGCTTAATGCCGGGCAAAATTAAACTTGTGTAACGTTACACGACATTAGTGGCGTGTAACCAAAAATTATTTTTGCTTTGTGTAACACAATTCACGTGTATATATGCAGATCTGCATCAAAAAAGTAAGCGTAATTTTGGGGTACATACAGGAGTATCAAAAAAGTAAGTGCAGGAGTATCAAAAACGTAAGATTTGCTACTTAGCCACTACTACGTTATTTAGCTACCACACGTTACTTAGCTACCACTACTAGCTAACGCTCCTTGAGTAACATCCATATAATTAAGCCACTAAGAATACATAATAATGCCTAATACTATTTAGGTAGGATTAAAGGGGTAACACAAACCAAACAAGGAAATACGATTTTGTAAATAACCTAAGTGCGTGAGATAAAAAGTTAGGGTTGGGGCCTTAACGTTAGAGGCTATAGGGTTAGAGTGATGTTTAATACAAGTAAAATTTCATTCCTGTCATTTTTAATTAGTGCACCAAGATCGATTTAAAGTAAACATTAGTTTTTGCGTATTTTCGCTTTTTTCTTCTTTTACGCGTGTTCGAATTCTTCGTCGGGTTGATCCGGAATAGTCAAATTTTGCATTCTCCGATTGGCTATTACCTCTCCAGGAGCTTGTATTACCCGCACAAATAAGTGGATGCGGATTAACATGGCTATGGCAATACAATTATGGAAGGTATGTGAAAACTTAAAGAATTATGCAATACGGAAATGAGAGACAAGGGAAAAAATTATTCGCTACACTATGTAATACACATTATCCTCCTGATTTAGGTAGATCACCAACACAAGATGTAGAATTCCTTGAAAATCACTTTAGAAACATAAATTGATTCCCAACAGGAATCTCAGAGTATTTGCAAGGGCCAACACTCTATACGATGCAAATATAGAATTATTCAGTCAAATCTTTGACGAAGATGAATTTCTTCCTTCTGAATTATAAAATAACTGTTTTTGTCGCATTGCTTTATCACAACCGGTCTATTGATAAGAACGCATATATTAAATGCGCTCTTAAAATTCAAAAGAAAATTAATGAAACCAGTGGTAATTGTATTGATGAAAGAATTAGATTCAGCGCAGAAAATTTTGCAGAGTATTTTTATTTTAAATTTGATAACTTGAGATTTGAAGAAGTTGATTTGGCACAACTTTTCGAAATAAAATTTTTCCTTCTAACAGAGATTTTCCTAGTCCTTCAACAAGACAGCTCTTCATACCTCAAGATATGAATTATTTAACTCACTATATTCCAAAAAGTATCTAAATATATGTTGGACTCAAGCAAAATTTCTTGATGTTGCATACATTGAAATAGTTCCAACCATCGACATGGTTATTGAACATTGGAATTGTTTATTTGTTAAAAAAAGTTTTCTGAACGATCCAGAATGGAAAATTAATGTCATATACCAAATTGTGAAAGAAATTTGTCTATTTGTGAATGGCTTCTTGGGAAAAGGAACTACAAATCTAAATTAAAAAATTTGTATTTCTTAAATGATAATGGCCCTTTTGATCCTTATTGCTGGGTTTTAAGCAATAGACTTGCCTTTGGATCCAAGATTATTAAGACAGTTTATTCAAAAAAGTACATGACCGTTTGGAACCATTTAAAAAACTATTGATAGCTATGACGCAAAAAGCGTGAAAGATATAACATTTATTGAACCAAAAAACAAACCTTCGCGACGAGAAGATGAGTTGATTAAATATATAATCAAATATCTGCAAGGTCAGAAGCCTAATTCTCAATATAATGATGTTATATTCAAAATTGGGTATAATGAGATTGGTGCAAATAGTTTGTTCTGTCAGATATGCATTTTAAAATTTTCGCTTAAAATTTATTTAATATATTGAGTCCTTTAGTTTTTGATTAAAAAATTGGTTGTCAGATCTCCTTTTTAAAATTTAATGTGAACTAATATTTTTGTCGTATATGTAATAATTCTCAAATTTTTAGATGTTGCAAAAAACTTTAACTGGAATTTTCTGTAAATTCTATAATAAAAATGGCATTCAACTTAATACGTATAAAGTACTCTTGAGATGTCTTTACGATATGCCATGTCCGAATGTAGACTTACTTGATTTTGAAGGCATCATATAAACACCACCTTTAAATGATTTAATTCAAAACAATATCATGAAACTTCGTCACGTAAATGAAAGGAATGTGAAGCAAGTATTGGAACTGAGCCGCAAGCATAAAGCAGACCGACTTGAAAATTATTGTATAATTTCGAATGATGCCAAAATTACGCGGATCTATTCATTAAATTACGAGAATTTGGACTCTTAAAATTGTATAGGGGAGGTGCTTATTTTTGGAAGAATACGGTAAATACAAAAGAGAAAGAACCCGTTTTAAATAGAAAGTTCATGGAAAAAAGCTAATTTACTCTAAAATCTCAAACTTTGCAATAAATATTAAAATTAATTATCAAAATTATAAAGTTTTTTTTGATCAAATATTAATTATAAATCTGTTAAGTAATTTTTTTTTTTGGTTACTAAAAGAAGGTTCGTTAATTAATCTTTATTTTTAATTTATCCGCTAAAAGAATTTATTGTAAAAGATTAAGTGATATTATTTTTCAAATTTACAAACAACGTATGAAGTAATTAATGGCAGATAATCGATTGAATAGTCATCCGAATTGACACATGCCCATCTTGTTGTGGTATGCATTAAAAAGATTCAAATCAGATATGTCAACGTACATAAATTCGAATACACTCTTCACTCTTCATATAAACCATATACTTTCATTGCATTCCGTTCCTAGTATATTTGTTATCTTTATCTAAAAGAATTTTTATTAAATCACAATAGTACCACATAAAATTTTATAATAATATTACATTAAAAATAGGTATCAAGGAACCCAGTGATTACAGGATTATCTCGAATTGTCACCCTCGATATAATCACATAGACATTTTGATTTGTCAGAAAATATAAACAAAATCAGATGATGTGTATCATGTTATATGTTCTAGATTTGTGTAACAGTAAGCTTTAAAGACCAATATCTTCCCTTGAACTAGAGATTTAGCATTGCGTGTTAGCAAAGTTTCTTTTCTGCTGTTTTGAATCAGTATTGGGTTGTGGATTGGAATTGAGATTCTGGATTGTCTGTTACTCTATATTTCCGATTAGTTACGTTTATATTTGAAATCTCTTAAAATTAATCGATCACTACGATCACGTGATTAAATAATCGATTATTTGTTTAGTTGTTTAGTTATAAGTTGTATAGTTGAAATTACAAAAATATTTCATCTTTAAATATAATAACGGTAGCTTACAGATTTAACAAAGCATTAGAAATTAAACCAAATAATGTATTTACATCAAGATGTAAATTTAAGACTTCGTGGTAATCTGTTAAGCAAATGTAGTATCGTTTTCAGATTTAACATATCATTACAAATTGAACCAGACATCGGCATAGACCAACTTAAATAACTAGAATAGCTAGTAATAAAATGGCGACATTTCATAATGTTGGTGTTTATGTATTAGGATTTGAATTTAAATAAAGATAAAGTTAATACAGTAACTTATATAACTTATACTATCATAAAATAATTTACATTATAAGGCATTGTACAGTATATTAAATTTCGATACGAAAAATTTTGAAAATATATATTTAGAAGTTCATTAAACTACGCCTTTTGTTATGAAAGTTTCTAATAATTAACCAAATGTCTCACGAATCATGAGCCATATCTCAACCATCCTAATCCAAACATTAAATGCTTACTCTAAAGAGCTTGTTAGAATGGTTTTATAACACAACAATAAAGAGCCGTCAGGATGATTATTTAACACAACCTAAGGAGTTTTTAGAATAGTTATTTATCGCTAACTATAAAGAGCTGATAGAATGATAATTTAACACTAACCATAAAGAGCTATTAGAATTATTATTTAACGCTAACCATAATGAGCTGTTAGAATATTTAACATTAGTCATCAAGAGCTGTTAGAATGGTTGACTATTTTGATTTCACGTACACTAGAGGATTGGTCAAGAGCTGTTAGAATGGTTGACTATTTTGATTTCACGTACACTAGAGGATTGGCTAAACCCCACATGACTGTCATCTTCATTCGATTCTATATTTTACATCTCGCGTATTATATAATAGAAATTTGAAAAAGACGTAGATTGTTCACCTTTATCTCACAGAATATTGGATAAATCCGTAAATTATCCATCACCAAAATATAGAACTTGGATGTTATTCACTTAGATACTAAATTTAATAGTAAAATCCTTCGGATATCGTTAAATTTAATATGAAAACGGATAATTTTCCAAGCTCTACTATTAGATTAATATATTGTAAATTGATTAAAAATGGTTAAATAAACTTATCATTTTAGTGACGGGTTTAACATCTAGCAGTAATTTAAAAAAAAGTTTGACTTAAATACAGTATAATACATAAAACAAAAAGAATGATTCAAGGATAATTGAAAAAATGAAACATGTGAACTACTTAATGATTAATATCATTAATAAATATGAATTGGGTATTATTTTTAATAATCTGTTACGTCAAGAATCGCCCGTGTCATTTTTTAATCAGAATAACGACAACTATTTAAAGTACTGACTTTATAATCGGTATCCGGAGTAATTCATATTATATCCGAAAATAGTGTCTTTATGCTTTGGAGGATACCCAATTGGTGTAAAACACATTGAAAACTGGTAAAGTTGAAATAAAAAATGCACATCTCAGCCCTATTAGTTATCTGTTACTATTGATTAATATAAATTATAGTTAGTGAAAACTAGTTGATAGCTAACGATTAGTTATAATCGAACCAGTTGATAATATAATGATTAGTTATTTAATTTTTTTTTTTTTTTGAAAAGTTGGCAACTAGTTGGTGTTTCAATTAACGATTTGGAACACTAATTTTGATAAGGTATTCGTTTGGTAAAGAATTATTTTAAAGATACTAAATTGATATGGCAAAGTATTAATAGTATTTTTGAAAAAGTTAAATGCCTATCGGAGTCAATATTTATAACAATTGGAATTAATAGTCTGATTGTCAAATAGCCTATACGATTAAACGAGCATCGCAAGCCTGTTGCTGCCGCAAACTTAATCATTCGGTCAAGAGACCATATATAGCAATATATTGGAAAAATAACCATTAAAGCGAATGCATGCTAATTTATTTATGAAAATACTAATACTAATAATTCCAGTTATGTCGTCACAAAATTAACCATTCTGGTGGGCAAATGCTTTTGTAGTAACGCACAAAGAATTTTGACGTCAAAGACTCATACAATTACGAGTAAATTTTATTTACGAAAATTTGAGTATCAATTAATATGTTAATCAGCAAGTTGTCGTTGTAAAATAAGTCGAATGGTTATATTTAGATTTTATTAATGATAAAGAAGACCTATTTCTTTGTTTCATTAAGAAAATGACGCGTAATATTCCAACCGTATTCACGAAAAATGTACAGTTTCATAAGAATTTTTTATAATACAAAATTAACTATTCAAAACAGTTAGTTGCTCATTTTACGATGGTCATTTTCCCGACAAGCCATTACCTAGCATCACATAGGTTATGGTCAGTATTTTATAAATTGTAAGTATATATTATTATTAAGTTATCATCCTGTGTGATGTCTGGTAAAAGGCTTGGTGAAATAACCACTGAGGAAATTATACATAACCACCCAAAACAGTAACACATTCAGTAATAACATTTTTGCTGTATATGGTAATATGGAAAACTTTTTTATTAATTGTTTATAAAAACTTTGTAGGATTATGTATAATAGTATAAATAAATTGTCAAATTACCGAAAATAAATTTTTTTGAGACGTATTTTTTAGGATTAGGTGTTAAGGTTAGAGATTAGTTTTAGAGTAGAGTTTATCAGTTATATTAAATAAGTTTTAGAGAGTTAAATAGAAACCGAGATTTCATTTTAATTATGATCTGCAACAATAAATATGTATAAAAAATTAGTTCATAAATGAATGTCGACGTGTATTGGTACAATATTAAATTCGTTAATATTAAAACAATAAATATTTATTTGTTAAGTATAATTACCAAGAAAATAAAAACTTGAGAGTTTCTTTAGTATCTGGATAATTAAATTGACCTATTGCAAGAAAAATATTGCAACCGGATAACTAAATTGACCTATTGTAAATAATATTGCAAGAATATAATGAGAATATTAGAAGCATGCATTGAATTTAATTAACTAGTCTGCTACTATGCTATAGACAATTAAACAATAATATTATGATAAAACAATTGTTATTTTCAAGATTTATTGATTTTTTTTCTGACAATTTTGTTAAACTGACTATTTAATTAGGAATTTTTTCAATTTAATTAGAAATTTAACAAACTTAAGAAATTAACTTATATATTAAATAGTCCAATTTGTAATGAAAATTTCTTTAAGCATATCAAAAAAACAAATTCTTATCATTAAGACAAATTAATTAAAGAATTAATGGCTTGATAAATTGAAGGTTTTAATTTGAAATCCATATATTTAGTATAGAATAGAGATGCGATCCAGATATCTGCTGATATTATAACAAAATTATTATAAAATCTAGATATCTGGATATCTGTTAGAATTTTAATAAGATAACAGATAATGGATCGCATCTTTAAAAATAAACATACCTCCTGTTCAAAAAATCTTTATATCATAAATTTCACCGATTATATTAAATCTATGCTTATAGAATAATGTTTTAAAAATATGTGTGAAAGTTATAATATTAATTAAATTACAATGGATATTTCATTCAAAAAATAATACATTTATACACCATATCTGCTAATCCGTGTAATACCCTAAAATTGATTTAATAGTAGATCATATATAATTTAAGACAAAACAGAACACAAAGATCGATAGACGAATGCAAAAGCCGCCAAAATTAATAAGAGCATAGCTTATACTTGAAAAAACCTATATACAAAATAATTAGTGAATTGGTGAAATAATCAGTTCACCTACTTATGGCAACCCTTTAAGTAGCGGTCTTCAAAGTGTAATTATTCTGAATATAGAAGTTCACCTAACAACCCGAACAACCAGTAATTTTTGGTTTTGTTCTGCGTTTATAAACGTTACTTTACACAGCATTTACTATCTTCCTCCAATTATTAAACCAATACCCATACAACAAACCTCTGGGTCTATTGAAGGTATTATACGAACTTTTATAGTACTTATTTATCATTCTCAGTAGGTGTAAAAATAGATTGAATTAAAATTCACTATTTAAGTTCATATGTTTTTATTTATCTTTACTATCGCACTATACTAATTATATTATTTATTCGTGATAATTTAATCAGTAGGCATAAAGATCTTTTATCGATCAGCATGTTAAAGTTCACTATTCAAGCTTATAGCATTTATTATTTTATTCGTTTAATTTAGGGATTCTCAAGCGGGCTTCCTCAATGAAATTTTTTGTTAACCGAGATATTGCTCAATCATCATGGTTTATTGATTATTATTACATATAGCGATTTTCTATGCAAAATGTGGGTTTAAAATAGTCAGAACAACTCTAAAAAAAAAGGCCTGCCCCTCTTTTTTTTCATCAAAATAATGACTCGCTTTGGGAGTTTTTAAGCGTCAACCTAGATGCAATTTACTAATGATCGAAATAGTGCGCAAGGCAATTTCCGCTATTCTCATAGCATTTTAGATAAGAATGATGATATAATGCTAAAATATGATTTTTTTTTTGGGTTTCCTCTTATTTCCATGAAAATTTTTAGTATAAAATGTAAAAATAGAAATCATTGACGTCAAGAATGAGGACCCATGACAAAATTACTTGTGCTATCTCTTTTGTCAAGCCTGGATAAAAAAAGATAGTAAATCGAAATGACAAAATCAACACTTTTTATTAATAAAAAAATTTTTTGAATTATGTAATAATCATTGTCAAGTTGCGAACATTATTCAATTCACCCTCATACAATTACTAGTACTACACTTCTGTCTAATACTAACTTTGTGTAATCCCAACCCTAACCTTAATCCCATCTAACATCTAAATATAGCTAATTCTAATTACTTTCTACCTTTAATTCTATTATAGTCTACTATTAACTAACAAAAACCAATGCTTATGTTCGTGGCTAAATTTGACACCCGACTGAAAATGAACTTCAATTAGCTAAAGTTGCACTTGACCGAAATTAGCCCCTAAAATTAAATAGGTTTGCATGCATTAGTTATCAATTTTAGGTGGGTGTAATTTTAGTCTACTGAAACCTCAGTCGGGTGTCAACTTCTTATATCAAAAACTCACCACTGACCATTGTCCAAGTAACTGCCGTTAATCGCAAAAGAATTACACGATAAATGATGACACCGGCAAATGTGACCCTGAAAAATAAAACAGTTATTAAAGACAAAACAAAGTTAACAAACTACAGCAAAAGTGCAAAGACACTTATGAATAGTGATACAATAAAAGCAATGACACCACAAGCGATAGCTCCAACTAACGACAGCTCCAACATACAACGGATTCAACAATTAGTCGCCCAACAGCTCCAACAAAACAACAACTCCAACAAAACAATGGTCCCAATAAACGACGGCTCTAGTAAACGACGATTTAGCAAATGTGTTAGCATCGAAGATAAAGCTACAAAAAGATGTTAAATTGTGGATTAGTATTGTAATAAAAAAAAAAACTTATTTGTATATGATATCGCATCAATTAAAAAAAAATAATATTATGTATTATGATACTGTATAATTTTAATTAATAATAATATATAATTTGGTGACCTAAATTGATTTGTTTATTCCAATTTAGGATCTAAAAAAAGGCCCATTCCACAAATTGGCCGATATGCATTACCTAGAATTTAATAGAGAATATGCATAACAAGTTAATAAATTGCTAGATTATAAAGAAATCTATACTATCTATTCCCTGTTTTGAAGGGAATAGTGAATTATTTCTCCATAACAGGAAATAAAGCATTACTCTCTCATTTTACTAATTGATGACAAGAGGCTATTACTCAATTGAGTTTAAATAAAATCATTGCAAAAAATAACACAAATCCTCATAAAAACAATTTGCAATAATGATCAATAATTAATAAATTTATACTCACTTCCTGGTGATAATATGATTAATCAATTATAGATTAGATTAAATCATATTATGATTTGTTACTAGAATTCACCAGAAAGAACAAAGGATGTTTGATCAGTTAAAAGACAGCAATTTCGCTAATTAAATATTAAAGCCTGGCACATTTCTGATACATTTTTTAATCCATGTATCTAAAAGACAGTCACATCACTATTTATATATCAGTTTAATCCATTCAACTAGGATAAATGATGTTTATAAATCATAAAAAGGTTTATTTAAATAAATAAATATATAATATTATTATATACAAATAAGATAAAAAAAACCTTAACTAAGGAAAAAATCTTAAAAATATATAATAAGAATAATAAATATATAATAATAATAATAAATATATAATAATAATAATAAATATATAATAATAATAATAAATATATAATAATATATAAAAAATATAAATAATAATAAAAAAATATATAGTACCAATAAATGCAAATAAATACTAATAAAATAAAATAATAAATAAGAAAACAATACTATATTTATAGAAGTTATAAGCTATAATTTTTTTAGGCTTAATTGACATTTACTCCTATGCCATTATTTCTATAAATTATTTTAAAAAAGATCGATTTTATATTCTTTATAGTATTCTTCTACTATGAGATTCAAATCATCGCTATCTTTTCTATCTCTTATATATTTCCCAAGTCCTACTAACTCTAAGTCTACTTCTTTTTCATATTTACTTAATTTACTAAAATCAGCTTTGTTAATAGGTTCAAGCTTTATTTTCCACATTGTATAAGGGCTAAGCATTAGTTCTCCTCTCTTAATTTTATCATATGCTTCATTGTTTCTAAGTGGTTCTTTGGTATTCTTTTTTTCAAAACTATAAAAGATTTCTTGTTTATGGCTTATTATCATGTAAAAGTTATTATTATATCGATAATATGAATTGCCTAAATGAACCATACTAACATTAAACTGTTCAAGCTCATAGTCAATTTCATTTTGTATTGTTTTATCCATTGATTTAAACTTGATACCTATCTCATTAAACTTGATTGCATTTTTATCATCATGATCACTTTTTGTTATTTCTGCTTTTATAGTAATCTCTTCTCCATTTAGCAACTTTGATATATCTTGACTATATATTTCATTTTTCCATACAAAAAATGGTTTTGAGGATTTATATTCACTACTAAATTCATCCTCTATCAAAAATTTATCCTCTTCATTAATAACTACTTTGCGTTCTTTAATTTCTGAATGCAATATTTCTATCTGAGATATTATGCTATCAATATTTTGATCATCAGATAGTGAATTTAAGACTTTCAAATACACATTTGCTAATGGAAATACCCATTGTTTGAATGCATTTTTAGCTCTTTTAAAATGCCCTATTAAGATATTGGTTCTTATTTCTTGTTCTAATTCGATAGTAGCATCTTCTTTATTAGTTGCAGAATAAATATGTGCAATATAATTAGCAAGATTTACTTGATCATAATAATCTTGTATATGGTTATATATATTAATCAGAGTAGTTATTCCTTCATCCAACTTTTCCATATAACGGATAGTATCTTCTTGTATATTGAATCCTTTAGAGATTTTCTGAATTTCATTTCTAATATTTTCTAATGAAGTTTGCACTTTCCATTTAGTTAGATCAAGAAAAACATGAGATTTGTTATTAATTTTATTTTCTATATTATTAATATCATCTTGCATTTTATTAATCATAGGAACAATAGCTTTATTAATATTTTCTTCAAACTGCTTTAATTTTTTAATATCCTCATTTGCTTGCTTTATTGAATTACTTAATGCATCGAGCTTTTCTTTATCTTTTTGATATCTGTCATATAGCTCAATCACTTTTTCAGTAGTTTCAATTGCAATATTAAGATCATTTAATACTCTTAATTCAATATTTGTTTTTTGATCAGTAGCATTTTTTTTTAGTTCTTCTAATTTTGTCTGTGTTTGTACTAACTCATCTTTAATTTCTTTTACTATTGTTGTTGCAACATCAATATTACTTAATTTATTTTGAATTGTAATTAAATTTACTTTTATATTAGACAGGCCTGTATATTTATTACATTCATAAGATAGTTTTTTTAATTGTTGTTTTGCAATCATTATTTCATTTTCTTCAGATTTAACCATTTCTTCCATGTTTTTTAAAGAATTTTTTATATCTGGAGAAATTTCAAAACTTGGTTTATTTTTATTATCTTCTGAAATAAATGCTTCTACTATATTAACTCCTCCTTTTATTATATCACTAGCAATTCCAATAGGACCACCAACAGCACTTATTGTTTGGGCTACAATTTTTAAAATTCCCAAGGTTTGTCGTAATACTAATTTTTTCTTTAACTCACTCTGCTCTTCTTCTAATTTTTGTTTATCTTCACTAATATTTTCTATTAATTCTCTTGTTTCCTCAATTAATAAAATTATTTTTTGATTTATTTCATTGACAATTTTATTCATTTCATGTATAATCTGATCTTTAATATTATAAGCCTCTTCAATTTTCTGCTTAATTGTCTTTTCATATTGATCATTAAATTTTTTTATTTCCTTGTGTTTGTTTGCTTCTTTGAATAATATAATATTATTTTGGACCTTTTCAAAATATCCATTGTTATCAATTATTAAATTAGATTTCAATTCGGATTTGAGATTACAAATCTTGCTAAAAGCACATATATATAGATAGCTAAGTGCTTTTTTATCTTGTTTGTTACTAAATTTTACTATATATTCAATAAGTTTTAGAAAAAACTAGTAAAAATGAAGAGCAATATCATGACTATCTTCTAGTTTAAATTGGTTATCAAAATTTCTGAATTTTTTAATTAGATTTTTGGTAAAATCACTATTATAAAAATTTTCAAATTTGGGATTATTTAATTGAAAAACATCTAATTGTTCAAAAAATTCACTTAATTGAAAATTACTTCTTTATTTTTTAAAAACTTGAAGACCTCAACTTGACAAGAAATTGCAGCTAAATGTAATGGTTTCCAGTTATTTATATTTTTATGATTAATTTTTGCACCTTGGTCATATAAAAATTTTACAATCTTCATATGTCCATTCCATACTGCTTCATAGAATGCTGTTTCTTTATAGTTATCCATAAACTCAACTAAATTAGTGCCTTTTTCTACTAAATTTTTTACCATTTCTTCATATCCTTCAAATGCAGCCAAATGTAATGGTGTTCTACCATTTTTATCAATAATAAAATGGTTTGATTCAATATTTAATAAAAATTTAACAATTTCAATATCTTCTTTTGCTGCAGTATAATGTAATTTTATATTATAAGCTTTTTCTGACAGTAACTTTACAGCATTTTCATATTTTTTTTTAGCAGCATAGAAATATTGTTCGTTAAAATCTTGTTCATTTCTAGCTTCTACTTCCAGTAAATATTTAACAGTTTCTGTATGCTTATTTTCTGCAGCACAATATAATGCTGTTTCACTATATTCACTAGCAGTATTAATATTACCATTATATTCTAGCAAAATTTTAATCACCTCTACATGTCCTGCAGCAGCAGCAAAGTGCAAAGTTGTCCAGCCATTATGACTAACGGCCTTAATATTAGCATTTTTTTCAAGCAAAATCTGAACAATTTCTTGATAACCATGATATGCAGCTTTGTGTAAAGCTATTTCACCATTCTTATTAATATGATTAACATTAGCATGATGATTTATCAAAATATTAATAACTTTTTTATAACCTGCTTTTACTGCATAAAATAATGATGAATCACCATTATTATCACTTTCATCAACCCGAGCTTTGTTTTTCATTAAAGCTTCAATAATAATTTATACCCCTTTTTTGCAGCCCAATGCAAAGCTGTTTTACCATTTTGGTTTTTACAATTAACTTTAGCATTGTATTTTTTAATAACAGATTTATACTGTGATAACCAACTATCAATATAGTAAGATTACTTAGCAATAATAATGGAGTTTGAATAAATGAATATACATATTTGAACTTACAATCTAGTAGGTAATAAAATATAAATTTAATAAATAATAATTGATATTTAAATTCTGATTTTAATAAATAAATATATGTATTTAAACTTACAATCTGGTAGTTAATAAAATATGATTTAATAAATAATAATTGATATTTATATTCTGATTTAAAAATGAATATATGTATTCTAACTTACATGCTAGTAGTTAATAAAATATGAATAAATAAATAATAATTGATATTTAAATTCAGATTTAACAAATGAATACATATATCAAACTTACTCGCTAGTTAACAAATAAAAGATGATTTAATAAATAATAATTAATATTTAAATTCAGATTTAACAAATGAATATATATATTCGAACTTACTCTCTGTTAGTTAATAAAATATCATTTAATAAATAATATTTAATATTTAATTCTGATTTAACAAATGAATATACATATTCAGACTTACTTGCTAGTAGTTAACAATTAATAAAATATGATTTAATAAATAATAAATGATATTTAAATTCAGATTTAACAAATGAATATACGTATTTGAACTTACATTCTGGTAGTTAATAAAATATAATTTAATAAATAATATTTAATATTTAAATACTGATTTAACAAATGAATATAAGTATTTGAACTTACTCGCTAGTAGTTAACAGTTAATAAAATATGATTTAATAAATAATAATTGATATTTAAATTCTGATTTAAAATGAATATACGTATTCGACCTTACTTCCTGGTAGTTAATAGTTAATAAAATATGATTTAATAAATAATAATTGATATTTAAATTCAAAATTAACAAATGAATATACATATTTAAATAAAATATGATTTAATAAATGTCGGGGATAATGCTAAAATCAGATGATACTGAAATTTGGGGTCTCAATTTGAACTATAAGCTCTGCTAAAATCTATATACTGGTATACTCTTTATATCAAATCTACTACAAACTTTACCTAATTCTATAAGACAAAAACGAAAAAACACCAAAAAAAATTTAAAATTTTCATATCAAAATAGATCAAAATTTCAGCATTATCCTTGACAATAAATAATAATATTTAAATTTTGATTTAATAAGTGAATATACATATTCAGACTTACTTTCTATTAGTTAATAAAATATGAATTAATATATAACGATTGATATTTAAATTCAGATTTAACAAATGAATACATATTCAAACTTACTCGCTAGTTAACAAATAAAATATGAATTAATAAATAATATTTAATATTTAAATTCAGATTTAGTAAATGAAGATACATATTCGAACTTACTTGCTAGTTACAGTTAATAAAATATAAATTAATATTTAAATTTTGATTTAATAAATGAATATATATATATTCGAACTTACTCGCTAGTTAATAAAATATGATTTAATAAATAATAATTGATATTTAAATTCTGATTTAACAAATGAATATAAGCATTTAACTTACTTTCTAATAATTATAATCGATTTAAAATATTTCATAAATAATACTTGATATTTAAATTCAGATTTAACAAATGAATATACGTATCAAACTTACAATCTGGTAGTATTATAATCGATTAAAATAAGTTTTATTAAATAATAATTGATATTTAACAAATGAATCTATGTATTTGAACTTACTTGCTGGTAGTTATTATAATCGATTATAATATGATTTAATAAATAATAATTGATATTTAAATTCAGAATTAGCAAATGAATATACATTCGAATAAAATATGATTTAATAAATTTCAGAGATGATGCCAAAATCAGATGATGCTGAAATTTGGGGTCTCGATTTGAAACCTTTCCCTAACCCTATAAGACAAAAACGAAAAAAACACTGCAAAAAAAATTTAAATTTCATAACAAATAGATAAAAATTTGATTTCAGCATCATCCCCAACAATAAATAATAATTGATATTTAAATTCAGATTCAATAAATGAATATAAGTATTTAAACTTACATTCTGGTAGTTAATAAAATATGATTTAATAAATAAAAATTGATATTTAATTCAAATTTAACAAATAAATATACATATTTAACTTACATTCTAGTAGTTAATAAAATATGATTTAATAAATATTTAAATTCAGATTTAACAAATGAATATACATATTAAACTTACAATCTGGTAGTTAATAAAATATGAATTAATAAATAATAATTGATAATTAAATTCTGATTTAATAAATGAATATGTATTATATTCGAACTTACTCGCTAGTAGTTAACAGTTAATAAAATATGATTTAATAAATAATAATTGATATTTAAATTCTAATTTAATAAATGAATATATGTATTTGAACTTACTTTCTAGTAGTTAATAAAAATATGAATTAATAAATAATAATTGATATTTAAATTCAGATCTAAAAAATAAATATATGTATTTGAACTTACTTGCTAGTAGTTAATAGTAAAAAAAATGATTTAATAAATAATAATTAATATTTAAATTCAGATTTAACAAATGAATATATGTATTCAAACTTACTCGCTAGTAGTTAACAGTTAATAAAATATTATTTAATAGATAATAATTGATCTTTTAAAATTTAACAAATGAATATTCATATTCTAACTTACATTCTGGTAGTTATTATAATCAGTTAAAATATGATTTAATAAATAATACTTGGTATTTTAACAAATGAATATACGTTTCGAACTTACAATCTGGTATATAATCAATTAAAATATGATTTAGTAAATAATAATTGATATTTATATACTATATTACAAATGAATATACATGTATTCTAACTTACTCGCTAGTAATTAACAGTTAATAAAAATATATTTAAATTCAGATTTGACAAATGAATATATGTATTTGAACTTACCCGCTAGTAGTTAACAGATTATATTGATATTTAAATTCAGATTTAACAAATGAATATACATATTCGAACTTACTTTCTAGTAGTTAATAAAATAGTATTTAATAATTAATAATTGATATTTAAATTCAGATTTAACAAATGAATATACCGGTATGTATTCAAACTTACTCGCTAGTATTTAATAAAATATGATTTAATAAATAATAATTGATATTTAAATTCTGATTTAATAAATGAATATATGTATTCGAACTTACTCGCTAATAGTTAACAGTTAATAATATATGATTTAATAAATAATAATTAATATTTAAATTCAGATTTAAAAATGAATACGGATTCTAACTTACATTCTGGTAGTTAATAAAATATGATTTAATAAATTATAATTGATATTTAACTTTTGATTTAACAAATTATTATGCGCATCTGAACTTACATTCTGGTAGTTAATAAAATATTATTTAATAAATAATAATTGATATTTAAATTCTAATATAACAGATAAATATATGTATTCGAACTTACTCTCTAGTAGTTAACAGGTAAAATATAAATTAATAAATAATAATTGATATTTAAATTCAGATTTAACAAATGAATATATGTATTTTGAACTTACCCACTAGTAGTTAACAGTTATAGAATATGATTTAATGAATAATAATTGATATTTAAATTCAGATTTAACAAATGAATATATGTATTAGATCTTACGATCTGGTAGTTATTATAATCAATTAAAATATGATTTAATGAATAATAATTGATATTTAAATTCAGATTTAACAAATAAATATATGTAATCAAATTTACTTTCTGGTAGTTATTATAATTGATTAAAATATTATTTAATAATTGATATTTAAATTCTATTTAACAATGTATTCGAGCTTACTTGCTGGTAGTAATAAAATATGATTTAATAAATAATAATTGATATTTAAATTCAGATTTAACAAATAAATATATGTATTCAAACTTACAATCTGGTAGTTAATAAAATATTATTTAATAAATAACAATTGATATTTAAATTCTGATTTAACAAGTGAATATATGTATTTGAACTTACGTGCTGATAGTAAATTTAATTGATTAAAATCATTATTTAATAAATAATAATTAATATTTAAATACAGATTTAACAAATGAATTTTCATATTTGAACTTACAATCTGGTAGTTGTTATAATCGATTAAAATATGAATTAATAAATAATAATTGATATTTAAATTCTGATTTAACAAATGAATATACATATTCGAACTTACCTTCTAGTAGTTATTATAATCGATTAAAATATTAATAATAAATAATAATTGATATTTAAATTCAGATTAAACAAATGAATATACGTATTTGAACTTATCCACTAGTAGTTAACAGTTTATAAAATATGATTTAATAAATAATAATTGACATTCAAATTTAGATTTAACAAATGAATATATGTATTCTAACTTACATCTGATAGTTAATATAATTTGATTAATAAATGATAATTGATATTTAAATTCTGATTTAACAAATGAATATAAGTATTTGAACTTACGTTCTGGTAGTTATTATAATTAATTAAAATATTAATTAATAATTGATATTTAAATTCTGATTTAACTAATAAATATATGTATTCAAACTTACCCTCTGTTGGTTAATAAAATATGATTTAATAAATAATAATTGATATTTAAATTCAGATTTAATAAATGAATGTATTTGAACTTACTCGCTAGTAGTTAACAGTTAATAAAATATGATTTAATAAATAATAATTGATATTTAAATTCAAATTTAACAAATGAATATATATATTCGAACTTACTAGCTAGTAGTTATAGTTAATAAAATATGAATAAATAAATAATAATTGATATATAAATTCAGATTTAATAAATGAATATACATATTCGAACTTACCCGCTAGTAGTTAACAGTTAATAAAATATTATTTAATAAATAATAATTGATATTTAAATTCAGATTTAACAAATGAATATACGTATTCGAATTTACAGTCTGTTAGTTAATAAAACATTATTTAATAATAAAAATAATTGAAATTTAAATTCTGATTTACAAATGAATATAAGTATTTGAACTTACAATCTGTTAATAAAATATTATTTAATATGGATATTTAAACTCAGATTTAACAAATGAATATGTATTCGAACTTACTCGCTAGTAGTTAATAAAATATGATTTAATAAATAATAAATAATATTTAAATTTAGATTTAACAAATGAATATACATATTCGAACTTACGCACTGGTAGTTATTATAATCGATTTTAATAAATAATAAATAATATTTAAATCTGATTTAACAAATGAATATATATT
Source organism: Gigaspora rosea (assembly GCA_003550325.1). Classification (NCBI taxonomy): domain Eukaryota; kingdom Fungi; phylum Glomeromycota; class Glomeromycetes; order Diversisporales; family Gigasporaceae; genus Gigaspora; species Gigaspora rosea. The sequence continues at coordinate 178,345 of QKWP01000725.1, read as the reverse complement.
CGAACTTACTTGCTGGTAGTTATTATAATTGATTAAAATATGATTTAATAAATAATAATTGATATTTAAATTCAGATTTAACAAATGAATATATGTATTCAAACTTACAGTCTGGTAGTTAATAAAATATAATTTAATAAATAACAATTGATATTTAAATTCAGATTTAATAAATGAATATATGTTTTAGATCTTACGATCTAGTAGTTAATAAAATATGATTTAATAAATAATAATTGATATTTAAATTCTGATTTAACTAATGAATCTACGCATTCGAACTTACCTTCTAGTAGTTATTATAATCGATTAAAATATGAATGAATAAATAATAATTGATATTTAAATTCAGATTTAACAAATGAATATATATAATCAAACTTACAAGCTAGTAGTTAATAAAATATGATTTAATAAAAAGTATACATTATATCATAACACATGAAAAAAAATAGCAAAGAAATTTTTTCATGATCATATGAGTTTGTTAAAATGAATATACGTATTCGAACTTACTCACTAGTAGTTAACAGTTAATAAAATAATTTAATAATAATTAATATCTAAATTCAGATTTAACAAATGAATATGTTGTGTCTCAGATCGATTTTTGCTTGAGATACTTTGGGTGCTAATTGTTTGCTGGCATTAACTGATCGATACTAATAGGCCTAAACTATAACCTGATTCTTATTATAACTCTAATTTTAATTTAGGCTGATTGACATCTGAGACACAACTAATATACGTATTCGAACTTACATTCTGGTAGTTATTATAATCGATTAAAATATTATTTAATAATTGATATTTAAATTTTGATTTAACAAATGAATATATATATTCAAACTTACTCACTAGTAGTTAATAGTTAATAAAATATGATTTAATAAATAATAATTGAATAATATTTAAATTCATATTTAACAAATGACAAAAAAATCGAACTTACAGTCTGGTAGTTATTATAATCAATTAAAATATGATTTAATAAATAATAATTAATATTTAAATTCTGATTTAACAGTGAATATACATTTTGAACAATAAATAGGCATACAATACTGGGCAAAAATTGTTGAATAATGGGCTGATTTCTAGTTTAGTGAAATGTTGTTCGTCGATTACTATGTTGCAAGCATAAGCTCTTAAATTAATAAGTTTTGTAGGTGGTTTTTTGATTGTCATATTGACTATTGATTTTTAATTGTGGTAATTTGGTAAATGATAGCACGTATAGCAAATTATTTTCCAAGTTACTATAATTCACAATTTTGCTCAGTATTGTTATCTGGCAAATTTATGATCATTATTCGTAAAGGAGTTATTGTATGAGTTTTAATTTAAATAAACATGTTTAAATTGTACCACATGAAAAAATATCAAGAAATAATTTCATGATCATAAAAGTTTGCCAAATAATAATTGATATTTAAATTTAGATTTAACAAATGAATATACATATTCGAACTTACTCTCTAGTAGTTAACAATTAATAAAATATGATTTAATAAAAATAATTGATATTTAAATTCAGATTTAATAAATGAATATATGTATTCGAACTTACGATCTGATAGTTATTATAATAAATTAAAATATGATTTAATAAATAATAATTGATATTTAAATTCTAATTTATACGTATTTGGACTTACAACCTGGTAGTTAATAAAATATTAGTTAAGAAATAATAATTGATATTTAAAGTTAGATTTAATACATATTCGAACTTACTTTCTGGTAGTTATTATAATCGATTAAATATTATTTACATTCCGATTTAACAAATTAATATATATATTCGAACTTACTCGCTAGTAGTTCAATAGTTAATAAAAATATGATTTAAGAAATAATAATTAATATTTAAATTCAAATTTAATAAAAGAATATACATATTTGAACTTACAATCTGATAGTTAATAAATAATGATTAATAAATAATAATTGATATTTAAATTCTATTTAGCAATAATATACATATTTGAACTTACTCGCTAGTAGTTAACAATTAATAAATATTATTAAATAAATAATAAATATTTAATTCAGATTTAACAAATGAATATACGTATTCAAACTTACAATCTGAAAATATGAATTAATAAATAATAATTGATATTTAAATTCTGATTTAACAAATGAATATATGTATTCAAACTTACTCGCTAGTAGTTATTATAATCAATATTTAAATTCAGATTTAATAAATGAATATACGTATTCAAACTTACGATCTGGTAGTTAATATAATTGATTAAAATATAATTTAATAAATAATAATTGATATTTAAATTCTGATTTAACAAATGAATATATGTATTTGAACTTACTCTCTAGTAGTTATTATAATTAATTAAAAATATTGTTTAATAATTGATATTTAAATTCTGATTTAACAAATAAATATACATATTCAGATTTACTTTCTGACAGTTAATAAAATATGAATTAATAAATAATAATTAATATTTAAATTCTGATTTAACATATTTTACATATTTGAACTTACAATCTGGTAGTTATTATTATGAATTAATAAATAATAATTGATATTTAAATTCTGATTTAACAAATGAATATATATATTCTAACTTACATTCTGGTAGTTAATAAAATATGAATTAATATAAATAATAATTGATATTTAAATTCAGATTTGCAAATGAATATACGTATTCGAACTTACGATCTGGTAGTTATTATAATCGATTAAAATATTATTTAATAGTTGATATTAAATTCAGATTTAACAAATGAATATACATATTCAAACTTACTTGCTGATAGTAGTAAAATATGATTTAATAAATAATAATTGATATTTAAATTCAGATTTAATAAATATATGTATTCGAACTTACAATCTAGTAGTTAATAAAATATTATTTAA